>MJUT01025755.1:250198-284373 GCA_002080005.1 Gigantidas platifrons
TACGGAATAGTACATACGTAAGTACAATATGTGTAATGTACACTACGGAATAGTACATACGTAAGTACAATATATGTAATGTACACTACGGAATAGTACATACGTAAGTACAATATGTGTAATGTACACTTTGGAATAGTACATTCGTAAGTACAATATATATAATGTACACTTCGGAATAGTTCATACGTAAGTACAATATATGTAATGTACACTTCGGAATAGTACATACGTAAGTACAATATGTGTAATGTACACTACGGAATAGTACATACGTAAGTACAATATATATAATGTACACTTCGGAATAGTATATACGTAAATACAATATGTGTAATGCAAACTTCGGAATATTACACACGTACTTGAAACGTATGTTATGCACACTGTGGAATAGCATACATGTAGCTGAAATTTGTGAAATGCACACTTTTGAATAATTACTACTTATTCCTATTTCAATTTGTAATCAAAGGTGTGATATGCGTACTATTAAACATGCCATAGATCGCTGGTTACTATTATAATGATCTACTAATGATTCACAATGGTAATTTAACAGTAATTATAGTGTTTACCATCTAATATTACACTTGTATGGAATATTTTATCAAAAATATTTACATCAAAGGATTTTGATAATTATTAGGAAAATGTGCTTTCCCCCTTCTGTAGGAGAACGTCAATCATTTTATGAAACGATATGTGAATAAATTGATTTACAAGATAACAACATTTGCATACAATAGGGTAAGACAAAATAAATAAAATATGGAAGTCCACAGTCATCTTAAAGTCTTATTTAAGATATGTTTATTCTGATTAAATCCAATGTTCTGTTATGTGTGTTCACAATGATGATTTTTTTTTATAATAAATTGATGACGGACCACTTCTGTATTGTATATTTACTTGGCCTAATGATCCGCCACTGTCGACTTCCAATTACATATACCATGATCAATAACCATTGAGATTTCCATTAAACAGTTGGCAGAAATAAGGACACTCAAAATCTGTCAAGCGGTAATTCTGCTTTAAATATTAGTAAAGAAACCTTCAGATCGAGCACTGCCAAGGCTAAAGGCAATGTACAGATCACGTAGTTCTCATTTAGCTTCATCAAAGTGAATTGGAGGATTTCTAATATATGGCAAATTACACTAGATAGTCAATTACTAGAAATACCAGCATATGGGTGTTGTTATCGTTTCACTGATCAGGAAGATAGTTCAAACTTGTGATTGGGAAAAGGTTCGAAGTTCGTCCCGTTCATCTATAACAAACGAAAGAGAAGAGTATGAGGTTTAATGTATGAAAGCCTACATTTCCACATTTTTGTCTGTCTGTAGTATAGTATTTGATCTTTTCATGCAATGGAGTAGATACAGCGCAAAAGCCATGTGAAAGCCGTACAATATCAGATAAAACATTCTGTAGATATAAATAGGCTTGGTATCCAATGAGTGCATTCACTAATCACCGTATACAATGATAAACAACATTTCAGACGACGTTTGACATAGACTCACTGTTGGTTTAAATGTGAAGCATTTTCTGTGCTCTGGGGGAACGTTGATTCAAGCAAAGCAATAAAAAAAAATTGCTAAAACGCTCTACAGGAGTACTTGTGACCAAAGTGAAGGACGAATATCGAAGTTTTATCAATATAAGGTACTCACAGAAAACCACAGGAAACTGTTGTCTTTTCCTCTACAAGGGTGGTGCTGTGGTGAGGAACGTTAGATTCAAACTAAATATTGCAATGTAACGAGGCAATCGAAGTATGTCATTGTCCTGTATTTTTTTTTAAATAATATAATCCCAGATTTAAGGTACGATATAGTTGTTCGATTTGTTGATATTGATGTAATTGTTGACTATCACGATGTAATTGTTGACTATCACGATGTAATTGTTGACTATCACGATGTAATTGTTGACTATCACGATGTAATTGTTGACTATCACGATGTAATTGTTGACTATCACGGCTTAAGCTCTATTTTCATAAGTATAATCGTGGTTATGGTATCTCCCTTCCCATACTACATCATGACCAAGTGATCAGGTGTCTTCGAAAATGAGAGAAAATTCACAGTGTTGATGATAAAACGTCATTTAGAAATAACATTTTCAATCTGATTGCCATTAAACTGTCATAAAAATCAATATTTTAGCATATTTTAGCCTTGATCAATTATCATATACTGTTATACATCACTGATTAAACTTACAATTGTACAAGACACTACCATATCTATATATCTATATACAAAACATAACAATTCAAAGAAATTCGGGTTAAATCTGTCTTATGGAATATTCTGGTTTTCTTGCATATGTTTCTAATGTTTCTCTTTGCTTCATTTCGTATATTTTGACTGAAAAAGAGGTGTTCGTTCTAATATATATTTTAAAATAAATGGCAAATAAATAAAGATTGCCAACGAACATGTAGATTAATTCCAAACCACAAACCCATTACATGCCAAGACAAATGCTAAAGCTAACAGGCCTTAAATGGAGTATAATTTAACTTTGTCTGGAAAGGGATCATGGAATATTTTGTTCGGAGTCCCTAGTTTATTTGGAGACCGGTTAAATAATGATATGATATTCATTACTGATTTAAACAGGCAAATGCAGCATAAATACACAATAACACCTCATGTTTTGCTTTGTATTGTAGTTCACAACTATAGTGGTGATAGACACTGATTGCACAGGTAGTTGCCAATCCAACTACCATACAACCACGATCACGACGGCCTCTTGTTTTGATTTGTACTGTAGATGTAGTGCGCTGTAGTTGTTGTGAACATAAAAGAATAAATGCAATAACTTTGTACTTTTAAAATAATTATATCCTACAACGTAACGGAAACGAGTACAATGGATTATTAGATATTTTGTACTCAGATAATACTAAAAATATTATTATAACTACTATAATAACAATGGCGTCAAAGTTATTAACAATAGTCAAAGGAACTTGTTGCTTACAAAGAGGTAATGACATCGATGAAACATTACTACAACATAGCACTTAATCGATGATTTAAAACAAATCTTAATGTCACCCGCAATTCTAATGACAGCATTAGAGTTATATTGCTTGAGACGATTTAACTTCATGCATACACTTTTCCAGTTATTCAATAGGATGTATTTGACTAATTACGTTTTATTGTATGGCAATACTGCTTTTAATCCCTGCATCTTGGAAAATTTGAATAGAGTGTAAAATAAAATCCTCCAATGGATTGATTTCTTATAATACGGTAATAGTATCGAGAAGACTAATTCTTATAATACGGTAATAGTATCGAGAAGACTAATTCTTATAATACGGTAATAGTATCGAGAAGACTAATTCTTATAATACGGTAATAGTATCGAGAAGACTAATTCTTATAATACGGTAATAGTATCGAGAAGACTAATTCTTATAATACGGTAATAGTATCGAGAAGACTAATTCTTATAATACGGTAATAGTATCGAGAAGACTAATTCTTATAATACGGTAATAGTATCGAGAAGACTAATTCTTATAATACGGTAATAGTATCGAGAAGACTAATTCTTATAATACGGTAATAGTATCGAGAAGACTAATTCTTATAATACGGTAATAGTATCGAGAAGACTAATTCTTATAATACGGTAATAGTATCGAGAAGACTAATTCTTATAATACGGTAATAGTATCGAGAAGACTAATTCTTATAATACGGTAATAGTATCGAGAACACTAATTCTTATAATACGGTAATAGTATCGAGAAGACTAATGCAATGCAAATTGTAAACAAGTTCATGCTGAATAGACACTGAAATTTTCAGTGGAAAACATTTTATCTTGCAATGCAAATTGTAAACAAGTTCATGCTGAATAGACACTGAAATTTTCAGTGGAAAACATTTTATCTTATTTTCTAATATCAAAGTAATTTGTTTCATTCTAATGCGTGATATGAATTGTAATAAGCGGTAAAATTACATCCTTAATCTATCAGATGGTAGTTCAACACAAGCCTTATGATGAAAACAAGAGGACATAAAGAAATAATAACTGCGTCGAGAGAAGACAAATTAGATATACCAACTTAAAATCAAATTTAAATTCTACCAAAAAATGTATAATTAAAAAGAGGAAAAATATAAATCCCAATAAGAAAAAACATCACACACTAACCAGATTTAAATTTAATGAACACATAATGCAGTGAAAACAAAAAGAAAGGAAGGAAACGCCATATAATCAGGAAGATAAACTGGTTGTAGGCGTCCAGCGTATTTGGCTGGAATCAAATAATTCATATATTGCAATTAAAATAGCGACAAATGTCAATATAGTTTACAGGAAGAAAAGACGTCCATTTCTACTACACACACTTACTTTAATGTTTTAAACCAGTTCTGGTTACCATGGGTATAGTATGATAGCATATGTAAATTTACAGATGCTATTAATACCCAGACTTGAATTTTAGATGTGTAATTCATAATTAGATATCATAAGGTATAACGCGTGATAAAACTGTTCAACAAGATATACACTATATAACAGTGAATAACAGGCATAACGCGTGATAAAACTGTTCAACAAGATATACACTATATAACAGTGAATAACAGGCATAACGCGTGATAAAACTATTCAACAAGATATACACTATATAACAGTGAATAATAATGTAAACTCATATCAAAGAGAAGATAACCAATCTTGTACATACCATCTGCTTCCATCAAAACGTTCTCTAAAACTGACATAATCAAAAAGCTCAAGTTTTTCATTGACAACATATTTGTTCTGTTTGGTGGACGTGTTTTTCAGCATAAGCTCGGAATTTCGATGAATGTTCTTGTGTAGTGGTTTGTAGATCATTGTTTTTGACCCCTTTGATATCTTCAAACGTTTACCAACACCAAGTTGATTACCCCTTTGATATCTTCAAACGCTTCCCAACACCAAGAGTGCCACCAGCTAGGAAGAAACATGGCGCAGCTGAGTGGGGCTCTTGTGCTCATTCTTTACATTTCTGAACTAACCAGCAAAATCATAGAAAAAAGAAACCTATCATCGCTTAAGTTTTTTTTTACCAACTGTGCCCTTCTACTCGTTGACTTGCTTCTTTATCCGTATGAAGCAGACTTCATGCAAAGAATCTAGCCCTACCATCTAATTCCACGTTCCGCTATATATAAATGGTACAGTATCTTTTCACTAAATAATGTCAAGGATGCCATCGATACAGCTAAGTATGTTTCATACTTTTACCTACCTAGACATTGACCGTGAGAAGCGGTTGAAAACGAAACTTGACAACAGATGACTCCAATGTTTCCCATTGTGAACATCTCGTTTATATGTGACAACATTCTAACACCTGCAAATTTTATCTTTGGATACTATGTTCCAGAGATTGTGTGTGGTTGATATCAGGATTTCCCTGGTAGAAAGGTTCCTAGTGGTAAAGTTGAAGTTTAAACTTTACAGTTGTTATCATGACTTGGTTAATCGCTTCGGAATATTTGTCATAGCTTACAAGGGATTTATTCCGTTTGTAATAGTCACAGTTCCGTCGTCTTGTCCTCTTTAGTGAATCATTAACGACATTTCTAATGTGTTCATTTTGCTTACTCTTTAGTTTTCTGTGTAGTGTTTTGTAGATCATTGTTTGTCCTTGTGTTCGCATTCTTTTGTCCATTGTATTGTCTTTTTTCTTTTGTCCATTGTATTGTCTTTTCATCTTCAATTTACGGCTTCTGATTACCCCTTTGGTATCTTAGATTTACGGCTTCTGATTACCCCTTTGGTATCTTAGATTGACGGCTTCTGATTACCCCTATGGTATCTTAGATTGACGGCTTCTGATTACCCTTTGGTATCTTAGATTGACGGCTTCTGATTACCCCTTTGGTATCTTAGATTTACGGCTTCTGATTACCCCTATGGTATCTTAGATTTACGGCTTCTGATTGCCCTTTGGTATCTTAGATTTACGGCTTCTGATTGCCCTTTGGTATCTTAGATTTACGGCTTCTGGTTACCCTTTGGTATCTTAGATTGACGGCTTCTGATTACCCTTTTGGTATCTTCAAACGTTTCTCAAAGGTAAGACAAAGAGCGCCACCAGCGAAGAAGAAGCCTGGGGCAGCCGAGTTCACTGGGTTCTTGCGCTCAATCTTTACTTTTCTGAACTAACGAGCAAAGTCATAGAAAAAATAAACCTGTCATCGCTTAAGTTTTCTGTTTTTGCGTAGGCTTGATGAGATGTCTTCTTCTTTACATGACATAATTAATTCGAAAATACAAGTTGTCCTTGTGTGGGGCTGTATTTGTCATATACAGTATGACGTAGAAGATTGACATATGGAGATATTCGATATGTGATTAATCGAACGACGAATATAGAAACTCATTGTACAATGTCTTCACAAATGATCTTTAATTTTTACCCTAGATAAGCATATCATTATTAATATGGTTTCTAAGGAATAAACAAACATGGTTGATGTTGACTGTGAACGCTTATAAGCTAAAATGGCTAAACCAATATTGAAATAAGTTGGCTCATTTAACTCAACAGAACAATAAGGGCTGTTAAATTCTATATTTTATTCATAACACTTCTGAAATCTCTATGGCTTTGGTCGAATTATATCAAGAATAGTAATCGATCACATCATTGCTAAGCACAAAGTTACAGCCGGTAGATTGACATTACAGTAGCCTACAAATATTTCAGTGAAACAATATGGGACACAATAAAGTCAGTTGATTGATGTCTCTTTAGAGAAAATACTTCGTGTTCGATCCAGTTATTGTTGTAGTAAGGTTATTCAGATATCCTTCACCATGTTTGGATTTTAAACACTTCACATAGTATTTGTCCAATAACCAGACATCGTTCACTATATATAGAATGTTAAAGATTTCATACAAATTATGATCCATTACCCAGATAGCATTCCCGATGTTCATGTATTGAAGCATTTCAAAAAAATATATCATTGGTCATGTGTAAACTCAAAACATTTCAGTTAAATGATTAACCAATACCCAGGTTTCATTGATGATGTTTAATATGTGCTCAAGACACATTGATTTGGAGCGAAGAAATAGTCTTCGAATTGAGCAACGTGTCTACCTTGGTACTGTTGCTTCAGTGAGCTACCAAAATAGAACAAAAACCATCGCCCTTTGTGTTACTGTTGTACAAAACAGATAGTATCATCGTTTCATCAATTAAATTGTTTTCGCCATTCATGATAGAACTGAAACATTGCATTCATGGGGTGAAACAACCATAATATGCTTTTATTTCATAAAGCTTGCAGCGTTCGATTGCAGTATGACATGGGAGTGCCTGGATGACCATATGGTTAACGTTATTGACAACTGACCTGAAGATTAACGCCGCTAACTATAGGGTTTACTTTCGCTCCAATGCCCACTACAAAATGACACATACAAAAGACAGGTGAGTTAGAACGTCGTCTTTACCTCCAGGTGTTTATAGGAGGGCTCATGTCTTATTTACGTTATATGCGTTTGCTTGCGTATGGTGGTGTCCAATACATATTTTGTTGTGTTTTTGCTTTGTTTTTCTTCGTCTTTTTGCCAGTTTCTCTGGATTGTCCATTTGTGATTGTCCATTCGGTATTCTTTAATGTTTATTTACAGTTTCTCTGGATTGTCCATTTTTGATTGTCCCTTCTGTATTCTCTAACGTTTATTTACAGTTTCTCTGGATTGTCCATTTTTGATTGTCCCTTCGGTATTCTCTAACGTTTATTTACAGTTTCTCTGGATTGTCCATTTTTGATTGTCCCTTCGGTATTCTCTAACGTTTATTTACAGTTTCTCTGGATTGTCCATTTTTGATTGTCCCTTCGGTATTTTCTAACTTTTATTTATTATATCTGTCCAAATAGTTCACACTCTGTGACCCAAGTAGTGGCGATATTACTGAACAATTGTTAAAGTTGACGATAAACTAACACAAATGATGACACGGTTTATATGCCATATGAAATGTATAAAAAAAAAACCACACACACGACAAATGTTTGTCCTATCTAATGTCAAACGGTGACATTTATTTTATAATCAAGACGATTAAATACAATTATGAAGTGGCAGAAATCGTTTAGTAATCACTTTCTAAGATATGTTTTAAATCTTTGATGTTGATATTAAAATTCAATTTCCGTAATTTCTTATGGTATGGATTTTTTCATCACGGCACTCCATACAATCATTATATTTTTTACCATAAATTGCAATGGTAATTTCGTTGCACATTTAAACAATTATCCGTGTGACACAGATATATTTTTTCCATTAATGATTAAAATCTCTAATCTATCTTTTTTATTCCAATCCTCATTGATGTCTTTTTTGTTTTTATGTGTTTTTATCTATTTATTAAAGATAACAGTAATGATTAATGGAGGTTTGTAGTGAACAGATAACATGTAACAATATATTTTACACTTTATAGTATTAACACATGACGGCAAACAATCTGATTGTTATATTGGGTGGGGGACTACACGATTATTTTATATGACCAAATGATATTTTATTAGCTATACCATGGCGAGAAACAAGCTATATTTTAATCAATCTAATTAAAATTTGATGTTTTTTGTATCTTTAAAAAATAAAAATAATATCGTGACAAATGAAAGAAAATTATACCACAAACATCTATAATATGGGTTGTATTTTTATAATGCTTTCTCAATGAAACAACAATCTGTAGGTAGACCCGAAAATTATCCTAATTCCGAACTAAACCCTTTTTGTTGCTTTGCGCGTACTCCTTTATTGATGCGTTTGACCCGACTGGGGATCGTTCCTACAACCTACCACACCGAGGCGAACACGTCAGCTGTTACCCCTTTAAGATACTAGGAATGGAGTGATGGGCTCATAAAACTAATACAGCCCAGTCATGTTTTATTACAGTATCTGTACCATGACAGAAGAGTAAGACATCATGTATGTGTTAAAAGTGTCAATGTTGCCTTTTTCTACTATTTTGGGTCTGATTTTTGAACTGTTTTGACAATGTACTATGTTTTGTTTTCCATTTCATCATTTATATTTCTTAACAACGAAACCTTAAAGGTATGGCAAATGCTCTGGTTCGTTTTCTTAAAATATACGAGAGGAGCAAATTATTAAATGATAAAAGGCCATCTTTGTATAGAAGCACATTATACAATATGTTTATGCTTCACTGGTATTAAATGGTATATTCGTATTTAGTATATGGGTATTTAACAGATTTATTGAAGGGAGTGCAGTATTGTTAATGCATCTCCACTAAATCTCATGTTTATATACTTTTGTGCTAGATAGCTATATACCCTGGGTTGTCAGTGATATTTTCCATTTTGATGAGATTTTTCCTATTAGAAACTTAAGCAAGTGAAATGCTGAAAATCGTAAAATAAATCAGGTAACAGCATGTGTCGTTGTCACCGACATTCCCAGGAAACAACGTCACGGGAAGACGACAATTTACAAAAGTCACAGTCGATAGATGGTTATTTTTAGTATTTTGTCTGGAAATAAGTATGTAAAGCAACAATTTAATGTTTGTATGAACTATGGTCCTGAATAAATATAAGGAATCACTCAGCAGTGATGTCTTTAATTTGTCAAGAAAAAAATCAACACAAATATTACATAAAACACAAAGTACACAAATACGAAGGGCCGTCGTGTTCGTGATCGTATGGTAGTTGGATTTACAACTACCTATGCAATCAGTGCCTATCACCACTGATGTTGTGAGCTCGAATCTCGATCAGGGCGAGATGTACAATATTATGTGATAAAGTTAGTCAGTGACTTGCGACAGGTCGGTGGTTTTCTCCGGTTTCCTCCACCAATAAAATTGACAGCCACGATATAACTGAAATATTATTGAAAGTGGCGTTAAACACCATCTAATAAACAAACAAACACAAATCCGAAAGGATAGTCGAGTGAAGGCATGACTTGGTTTCAAGACACAACAATACCAACATCGCGTAAAACACAGAGTACACAAATTCGAATGAAGAGTAGCACGATGGGTGTCACTAGTAAAGCAGGAAACTGTGTCCTATTCCGGGGCAGCTGAGTTCACCCTCTGTTTTAATGGGCTTCGTGTTGCTTTCTCTTCAGTGTTATATTTAGTGTTTTGTATATCATTGTTTGTCCTTTTGTTTTTTCATTTGGGCATTTTATTGTCGAACCTTCTTCTATTCTTCGATTCTAACAGGGCATTTACGGTAATTTTATGTTTTCAAGCGTACCTAGACAGAGGTTATTTTTGGACGTTTGTCATCTCTCGTATACATGTACTTATTTCGCCTCCGTACAGGAGAGCCACTATAACCCGAAACTCCGCTATTATTTACAAGAATATATAACGCTACAGAAACGTAATAAAAATTGATAACGATCAAAAAATAATCTATAATGTATATTTATTATTTTTATTCTTTTAATTTAACATACATAAAGTACAAATATGCAAAAATACGCTGTCCATTAGATATGTCTTCTGCGCATGTGCTAAAGGTGTTCTATGCTATTTAGATCCCTCTGTTGTTTTCAAAGTGAAAGTAGCACGCCATGTTAGAATTACGACTTCTGATTATCATTTTGGTATCTGCAAACTTTTCTGTAATATTGCATAAAACACAAAGTACACAACACAAATTCGAAGGGATTGTAGAGTGAAGGGATGACTTGTATAAAAAAAAATCACAAGCGTAGAGGTAAAACAAACCATGAGTAAAGAAAAGCCTCCTCACTGAAAACGAAGAGCAGGTACGGCTGCACCGAAAGGGTTAGACACTTTAATTCTGCTTAATTTTACGTTTCACTATTCCCTCTAATTGGTATGTTCCTTTTATCTAAACTCAAATTAGAATTGCATACATATGGCATCAGCATAACTGACATTAATTATACATTATTAGTGTCGTCTACTAGTAGATAGGCAGTTGTCTACTCCTTCAAGATTTGTTTTCATTTTGTGTCATTTGAAAAAAGGAAGTGACTTGATATAGGTGTCAGAGTGTAAATGTCACAGAAATCACAGTGTTGGCTGGTCTGTCAAGACATATTGATTCCTTGTTTGTTGTATCTTAATCATGTATCACATTTAACGGATGAACGTTTTTCTGTGATACACTCAATTCCGGAAATGGGATGTTCGGAACATGAAGAATATTATGTAATGGCTGATTAATATTCACTTATCCTTATGTTTCACAGAAATTTAACCTTCTTGTACTATGAAGAGACATGAACAGTGTACGAAACTATTCTACTTCTCCATGAGCGTGGCGTGAGAAATTTCGTATTTCGAACATGAAGAAACTAGAATATAATACCAAATTACTGGATGTATCATATTTTATAAAACTTGATCAGACAAATTTAAAGAAATAGTTTTTCAGGAAGTAAACAAACACAAACAACAGTATGTAATCTTAGGTAAAACACTATATTTGACAAGGTATTGCAAAATACCATATCATTCACGGAATGAGAGAAAAACCACGAACAATCATCTCTGAACTTCATTCACTGAACGCGTATAATACCATGGCATAAGACGTTGGAAATACATGTCCTGGATTGAGACAGACACAACAATATGGCAGGGTTAAAACATCCCCTTTTGAAAACTTGATTTCCAACGGCAATACATGTATACATAAACTAATGATAAAAAATGTGCACAGATTCGCTTCCACTCAAAAAGACCACATGTCTAATAAGGGTAATAACAAAATTACCGAACACAGAGCAATCTTCCAAAGGGAAAGTCAAAACTCATAAATCAATAAACAGACAAAATCAGTCAACAACTGGGACACCGCAATGGCCCTGACTTGGTACAGGCATTTCTAAAGAAATGGTGGATTGAATCAGATCTTACGGCGCCAACCTCTCGCTTCCATTACATCTAAATCAATAAAAAAAAATTCATAAACTCTATATTACATTGTGATACCTGATTTTCAGTATTCCTGCAAATTTGTTCCAAATCTGTCAAACATTTCCCTTTCCAATAATACTACGTGGTTTTCTGAAGGTAAATGGAAGGTGTGTGTGTTTTACGACAGAAAACAAACGCTAACAAATCTTATAAACCATACATCTTTTGGAAGAAATGATTTGATGATTGCAACATCCGGTTTAGTTATCAGCTATATATTAGTAGCTTTTGCTGAATATGAAAAATTCCAGATTCAAGTGATTTGATCAATATATATATAGATAGTCTATTATTATTCAATTAATCTTAATTTAGGTGATTGAATACAAATCCACTTAAGAGCACAAAACGAAAACTCAAATATCATTTTGAGTTCAGTGATTCCGTTAAAATAATTTCATCACACACGTAAAATTAATTTCAAAACTGTTCTGCATGGAGTTACAGACTTGGTTTGATTTATTTGGATTTAACACGATATAAATGGTTACTGAATTGAAAATACTCTGTATTTGTCAGTAAGATTACATTACAATACATTTAGGTTCGATATCAAAAAGTAAGCTTCGGTGACAAAGTAGTAATGTTCAGTGACAATATATTACGATTCGTTGACAACATAGTAATGTTCGATGACAATGTAGTAATGTTCAGTGACAATATAGTAAAGTTCTGTGACAATATAGTACGATTTGGTGACAATATATTAATGTTCGGTGACAATAAAGTAATATTAGGTGACTATTGTAAGTTCGGTGACAATACATTAATGTTTGGTGACAATAAAGTAATATTAGATGACGATGATAAGGTCTATGACAGTATAGTAATGTTCGGTGACAATAAATTAAGTTCGGTGACAATATAGTAATTTTCGGCGACAATAAAATAATATTCGGTGACAATATAGTAACTTTAACCGATGATAAAGTAATAATCGGTGACAATACAATGAATTTTGGTAAGAAAACAGAAAGGTTCAGTGAAATCTACATAATATGGATTATACTCATTCTGCCAAAAGATTTTATTATCTAATTTTCTTATATTAGTAAAAATAACATATTTTACTTCACAGCGAAAAACCTTCACATTTCTAAACTACATTCATGCCATACATATTGCACGGACGCTTATTTATAATTATCGCGCTCAGCATGTTGCATGATAACACCCGATGTTTCATACATTTTTGTTCTCTCTGACTGATAAGGACCCAGCAGATGGCTGATCTCAGCTACTGTTTGTTGATAAAGTGTAACATGTGTCTTATATTAGTAACAGACATAAATATAAAAAAAAAATTTAATTACAAAAGCATATATTTATAATTTATAAATTTAAATAAATATTCATTGACATCAATATATCATTCTAGCAGCGATAAAGATCATCTTTTGTCATTCAATTTCACAGGAAACAGCGCATACGTCCTGTACGTTTATTATCACTTAGATTAAAACGAACTATTCACTTTTCTAGAAACATTTTCTTTATTAAAATGTGTCAGTATGCATGATGTCATAATGACGTAATAAAGTGAGGTGGGTTCAGAAAAAATGCCAAGACTTCCATGATCTTCGATTCAAACATATCGAGCTATTTAGATAATTATACAGTTTTAAATAAGTTTATGAAAGACATCTTTTATGTCAAATATAAATAATGACTCTTTCTTCTTCTTTACTATATTTTACAGAGACATAATATAAGTCTTCAATTAATTCTATCAAATACTTAAAAATGCGCTTTAAATTGATTGTGTCCTTAAAACTACTTACAACAATATTTCAATTATATCGTGGAGGACACCTGTTGGAGTTTTATTCTACGTTTTCAATGTTGTTTTTCTTTAATAAATTGATTTAATTTCAAATGAGTACTACATGTGCTCCCATGCTTTCACATATATGTAAATTTCTAAATTTGGAAGTACTTAAAAAGGGATTTCTGAAAGGAACAAGGTTCTTCTCGCTCATGCATAGGTGACCATAGCTGATTTTGGCTATGCTGTTAAAGTCCTATAGTCCTGTAGAACTTATAAATTCTGATTATAACATTGTAATATAACATGAAATAATCGATCCATTTGACTTCAATTAATTAAAGGTTTGTTACGACACATGTTTGTTGTGTTGATTTACAATAAGGATCCATGTTAATCAGTCAAGTGCTGAAACATCTAGCAGCGAGACAGCAGGAGACAGGAACAAATGAATGCAGACAATGATGAATGTCTACAATTGATCTTTTTTCTATATTTAATTTATTTTTGTTCCGTGTATTATATGTAGAAATATGGAAATTAAATTTCAATTGTATTTTGAGAATCTCTTTCGTGAATCTAATACATTTCCTTCCTGGAAACATAAACGGAACTGGTGAAAGTTAGCTACAATGTTTTATACACAATACAAGATCAATAGTTACAACCAATGTGGCGCTTTCCTTCCTATTCAAGTTCAGCAATAGCTCCACATTAAAGGTGATCTCATTAAAATCTTGTTTCCTGTAATTGGTGTTCAAAAGGTGGTGATGTTATATGATAGTTGAACGCCCTCGCTTTACCTGAGCTTTTACCGGAGTTTACCTGGAAAATCATTGATTTCAGTGTAAACTACAATGATGGATTACTAGTAATGTGTAATAAAACCAACATTAATCTTATCTTTGTCAACGCGCTCAGTGATTAATGCCATTCCAGCTCACACTATACGAGCAGAATGCTCTGAAGTTATTTGATATAAACTGTCCAATGACAGCATTCATTTTATTTGTAATTTATCAATTTATTAATAACAGGTCATAAATGGATAGTGAAGCTTATTTTAAAACAGATCCAAAATTATGGCACTTAGTTGTAGTTTAATTCCTAAATGAATGCATTACTTCCTTATTTACCGAAGTGATCGTTCCGAATAATTCATTATATAGTGTTTCTGTAAAGTTCATTTCATGGTAATTTCGGGATACAACTAGATTGACCGTTGTTTATCATTATCTAGTAAATCTGTACTTAATCATCATAATTTTGTTCAATCAAGCCATCAGTGATCACTGCTTATGGAGAATTATCAGAAGAGCTAAGACCATGATACCATATAATATACCATTTGCACTTTTCGCGAGTACTTTTAATTATTGTTTGTGGAATTGAACGAAAACTATGAATAACGATTTATATCCAATGTCATTCTTTACGAAACATAGATATATCTGTAAACCAATTAAAAGACATGATAATCTGATATTTTAAAAGTGCATTGTTTTTTACTCCAATGTTTAATTATTCTACATTTAACGATGTATGTGGAAGGAACGAAAGTAAAGGATAAAGTTATAGTGTTTAACGTCACTATCAACAATATTTCAGCTTTAATGGTGGAGAAAACCGCCGACTGTCGCAAGTCACTGAACAAACAATATAACTATTGGAATGACTAGGAATGAGCTAATGCTTAATTGTTATTGTATCAATAACAACAAAATACTTAAATATGTCCGCTCATGACAAGGTGTACTCTGCACAACATTATGTGATAAAGTTTGTCAATGACTTGCAGCAGGTCGGTGGTTTTCTACGAGTACTCCATTTTCCTCCATCAATAAAACTAACAACTACGATATAACTGAAATATATCGAAAGTGGCTTAAACACCACAACATAATCCTGAAATATTTAAATATTTCAAAACCAAATCAAATATGTAGAGGTTAGGTCGTGTAAATTGATCTCGGAATAATAATAAAAGATAAATGCAGAAATGTATGCATTTTACTTTGCTCTATAGATCGAATATGTCTGGAAGGGTGACAATTGACCAATTAAGAACTGCCAATAAATGATAGATAAATAAATAAGTGGTCAACATATAATTTGTGATCACACTAAACATGGAGATCGCTTTTATTGTGGAAAGCTTAATGCCTAATATTGTATTTAACTTCTTCAGTAGTGATTGACCTAAAACAGTAGGCCAATCAAATTTATATACCAAATATCGAAGAACAGATAAAATCTTCACAACAGTCAAACCCATGTAAGGTTATTCAAAGGAGATACTAATAGCGTAATTTCCTGAAATAGTACGAGTTAATAATATGTCAGACCCGATGTTAGGAGTATGGATTGGCGATAACATAGGGGACTAGCATGTCAATACCGATTTGAGGTCTGCTGGGTTAGTTACCTCCTTTAGCACAACCATGTCAGTACCGATAGTTCTTGTTGACTACAATGTCCTTTTTGATGATAACACTACTAATAAGGTGATATCTGTTGGGGGCTAACATTTCAGTAGCAACGTTTGGAACTAATGGGTTGGTGAAATCATTGGGGACTAACATGCTCTTACCAAGGCTAGGACTACTGGGCTGCTGATACCCTTAGGGGACTAACATGTTCTTACCAAGGCTAGGACTACTGGGCTGCTGATACCCTTAGGGGACTAACATGTTCCTAGAGATTCTATGACAATTACTGACATGGTGATACTCTTCGAAACTAACACGTCTTTACCGATGCTAGGAGTATTAGCCTGGCCATACCCTTTGGGAAAACATGTTAGTACCGATGTTAGGAATCCGGATTTGGTGATGCCATTTGGAGCTTGAATGTCAGCACCGATGTTAGAAGCACCAAACTGGTGATACTCTTTGATACTAAAATGTTAGTACCACTGTTTGAACAATCGGACTGATAATGCTCTTTGGGACTAACATGTCGGCACCGATGCTAGGATTACAGGACTGGTGATACACTTTTGTATTAACATTTCATTACCAAGGTTATAGGACAACTGAGATCGAAATACCTTTTGAATCTAACAGTAATTTAGACCAAGTGGTATAGCAAAACAACTTATATTAAATGAGTTCAACAAATGTTAAGTTCGTTATATGTCTTATATGGTGTTAAGTATGGTATTTATGACGGTCTACGGGTATTAGATAGAGGTGTCCTCTCGACGGTGATTGTCATGTTATAAAATGAAAAGACTGACCGTGGCCAATAATGGCCAATAATGGATAACGTATGCCACGCTCCATGTGTGTTAAGCATCTTTTGTAGATATAGAAAAAAGTGTATGTGTACATTGTAACTGCTACAAAATGTTAGAGGTGAACCAATCAACAATCAATCATTGTATGCTGTTAGAGTAAGGATACTGTCTTCGAATTACTTTTTCACTGAGCTGGTATTATAGCCATAAAATATATAAACATTGTTTCATCATACACTAGGATAGATTATATATCACTTTTATATCCACGAGATATTATATGATCGCCTTGGTGAAATCTTACATAATATGTTATAATAATGCACGGTGATTATAACACATGTTAAAATATGATGTATATACATACTCAGTTTTATTTCATGGAATGTTGTAAAGATCTTCAATTTATTATTTCAAATCAGATAAGGTTTTTTCTGATGAAACTTACATACATATCAAGATTTTGTGGGAGTGGTTGTGTTATGTTCTTATCTGAAGCGTCTAGATTTTGAAGGAATCTTTGAAGTTTGTTTTTTGTTTTTTTTCTTCTTTTTTTGCTGTCCTCTTATTCGTATCATAAATGTTTGTATTATAAATAGTATCCAACGAGGTTGATACGACAGCTTATCTGAGAGAGGTTGATTGTTGTTTAACATCACGTGATTATTAGAAATTACATTATGAGAAATTAATCTTCCTCAGGCCTAATAGTATTTTCTGGATTTTGCTTTATGTGTTATGTGTTATTTGATATTTGAATTTTGTTTATAGTCATCCAGTTAATTGCAGAAATACGCATTTAATGCATCTTTCTGTTATTAAAAATGTTTATGTTTTGAAACAGACAAATAATGAAACACATTTTAAACCACATCTTATAATTGACTTGTGAATGAAATCATTGTGTTGTTGGGTGTTATTCCACGGCATTGGACTAACCTAGAGTTGTTAGTAACAATTTATTGTCGTTTTCTTGCCTTGTTTTATATTAATTTCCTAATTTTATTTTGGAGGTTATACTCCAGTCATTCAAGGATACATTTAAGTCGTCACAAAATGTATTTAGACTGAAATATTGATCAATATTAAAATGATCAATATTGGTAAAGTAATCTTCACAGCACAAGAACTCGGGGGATTGCTCAAGTATAATATGAAGGACTCGGGTTACTTAAAAAATCCTCTCACGTTTGTATTGATTGCTATCTTTAGTAGAACCTCCATTTAACATTCGGGCAGATTGAGATTTTTATATAAACTTGTTGCTTGGTCTTTGTAGTAGGTATTTGTTTTACGATTAACTAATATTCTTGTAAACTTCATTGATTCTTCAACCTCGTGAATTTGAAGAAAGAGTTGAATATCGATGGAAGACAATGTTATTGCTAAATACAACATTTGTAGTCTGGTTTTCTTACGAAATATATCCGGTTATGGATTGATGATGTCGTGCATAATACGCTTACATTACTATATTCTAATTTGAAACAACTCGAGTCTCTGAATGGCTAAGGCATTCCTTTTACGTCTGAGCTGTTGCACTATATGTCGCAAAACAAAAATGTCGGGAAAGTCTATAGCTGGTTGCCTTTTAGCATTGTGAAATTAGCAAATCAGAGTATTCTGATTAAAATAGTCACTACTTATTACCTAATAACCATTACCAGTTATCTAAGATTGTCACACGAATAGATTGTTATTTAACATAGACCTATATGGAAGCCATGCATTATTTATAAATCTTGAGACAGTCCTACCCAATATATGTTTAGTGTTAGATTGTTATCTGAAATGGAATATGACCATGATAGACGATCATAGTTTAACTTCGGAACATGTTTTAAAGGTATTAATTTTGCACTCGTTAAAGAAGTACAGAAAAATTGCGGATTTATGGATGCAATTCTTCTACATGTATTTCAAATACATGTGGCCACCGGAGCAGTGAAAAAATAAACAACACACAACTGCTTATATTTTTCATCGTCCAAGTTTTACCTTGGAAAATGCTAAAAAAAAATTGGTTTAAATTAATGAACATATTGAGATCATAATTTTGATAAACTTCTCCATTTACTTTATACATTGTATATATATATTACTCTATTTTTTTCAACTGGTTGGGCGTGGCTTAATACGGATTGCTTGATTACAGGAAAGTCCATGTATTTAGGAGGGTCGGGTTACCTGATCAATTTCATTTATACAGCTATATTCAATCGTGCGTTCTATTCCTTTTGTATGAATTGATTTCGGTGACACTGCTGAATACAGTTCAATAATGTCAATAACGGGAACTGCCCTGTACATACACAAAATAAAATCGAATGCTCTCATGTAAATTTAAAGGTCAACTCCCCCCGACCAGTTAAATAAAATAGAGTAATAAGTATAAGTACATTATCAAGCGGGGAAACTCCCATTATTTGTTTCGGTGGTGTAATGGTTGTCATAATTGCCGCGAGTGTGGTATACCGTGGGTTCGATTAATTAATATATCATGTTTATTAAATGCCATTTTCGTTTGAAATGTATTTGGAACTGTTATGGTCGTGTGATATTTTGCTTGTTTTTCATTTTAATTGAGACATTTAAGAGGGATAACAAACAAAAAGGGTGGTTGAGAGGTGCCCAGACTATTGTTCGGCATAATTCTTACTAGTTATGTCCCCCAAACTAAGTTTGGGAGACATATTGTGTTTGCTCCGTTTCTTATTATTATTCTTCTTATTGTTATTATTATTCCTCTTTCTTTCTTTCTTTCTTTCTTTCTTCCGCCAAAAGTTTGTCCGACACATTTCTCGGCGACTACTGAACGGAAATCAATGAAACTTCACAGGAATGTTATATGAGTAGATGTGCAGACTACTTTCGGAATTTTCAAAATGGCTGCCGTTGCCATGGAAACGACCAAAATGCTAAAAAATTGATAAACACAAAAATGATCATAGCAGGTTACTCGCCGAACAGAAATTGATTAAACTTGATAGGAACAATATCCACATCTAGTGGAACGAGATAAGCCAAAAAAATAGGAATCGGTTGGACAAACTTTGCTGCAGAAGCCATGGAAACAAAAAAGGGGGATTTACAAAATTTTTGGATTCCTTTCATTAAACTTCATGAAACTTTGTAGGAATATCCACCGTAGTGTGTGGCAGCTTTTGGGGGGTTGAAAAAATTCAAAATGGCGGCCGTTGCCAAAGTACAAAATGGCCGCCAAATACAAAAATCCTCCGATTTGGACGAAGTTTGGTTTCCAAGTAGATTATAATGTTGCGAATTGATATCCATCGTTGGTTTGCTATGGCGGCCATTTTGAATCCAAAATGGCCGCCAAAATACATAAATCCTCCGATTTGGGAAAAATTTGGTTTCCAAGTAGATTTTGATGTTGGGAATTGATATCCATGGTTTGGGAGCCATATTATGATCCTTCAGATCATATCATATCTTGTGTATTGTTCGTTTGGGGGACATTTGTAACGCTCTGCGTTACAGTAACCAATATTTATTTTAGAAATGTAAGGAAAAGGGGGTAAAACTCTCCCTCGATCTAATATAGTATGCAATACTAGAACCTACAGACTTCTTGTATTTTATTCTTATTCTAATCGAGAAAGGTATAGTTTTTAATTAGCTCTTTATAGTCCAACTTCAGTTTCAAAATCAAAATTTTAAAAAATGTATGGTTTTTATTTAGGCCAAACTAAGTCTCAAAATCTAAATGGATTCTTCCATTTTAAAACTGAATTAATATGCTGTAAAATGTCTGTTTCTTTTTGCTATGTAGTCTTAACATCTTATACCTCTTCTATAATACATAACACATTTCTTTTTAATTGCATTAATTTATTTTATTTTGTTTTCTTCCAAACGTTTTATGTGGTGGTTCTTCGTTGTTCTTTTTCTCTCCATTTACAACAAACAGCACATTGTACAGTGACTGTTTAGACATTAGTTTGTATAATTGAAGTCGATTGACCGGCTTCTATTCCTATCACGAATAACGCAAAAAATAAATGACAAAGTAAATCACAGCCTGATATGATGTGGCATTTTCAGTATCGATCTTTTCTTCCAGCCATCGCTCTGCTGTCACATTTGGTTGAAAAGTACAATATTGTGTCTATTAGATTATTTTAAATACGCCATAGTATCATTTTGTATGTTTCATAATATTTTTTTCTGTAGTTATTTATACTAAAAACAACCGTTGTCGTTGGACAAACACATACATTGTATCAGGTATATATTCACCTGAAATGAAGAAAATAAATAAAGAAATATGGTATGAAGTGTTGCCATGAATTCTATCTAATGCGGAATACCAACCATTTTCTACCTCCCCTCCCGCCCACCAAATAAAATAGGTGCCTGATATATAAACGGCTTTCATAGAACACTGCACACAAAGCTAATGATTAAGCAATGATAATTAATTGGGATGATGTGTTATGTAGACCTGTGTGCGACATCAGTAGAATGCTATGCCATCTTTATTTGTGTTGATTAAAGAAAAGTTTGAAGATACCAAAGGGGTAATCAGAATCCCTAAATCAAAGGACAGACAATACAGTGGCCAAAAGATACCAAAGTGGTAATCAGAATCCCTAAATCAAAGGACAGACAATACAGTGGCCAAAAGATACCAAAGGGGTAATCAGAATCCCTAAATCAAAGGACAGACAATACAGTGGCCAAAAGATACCAAAGGGGTAATCAGAATCCCTAAATCAAAGGACAGACAATACAGTGGCCAAAATAAAACTAAGGATCAAGCCTAACGAACCCCACTCAAAATTGGAGGTGAACTCAGGTGCTCCGGAAATTTCAGCAGTTCTGTTCCACATGTGGGACCCGTTGTGCTATTCTTGTGATAAGTCATGAATGAGGAAAGCACATATATATCCACTTTAGTAGTTCTCTTGTCTTTGTTATCTTTTGATATAATGAATTATATTCTGTTGTATACAATCCTGTGTGTGTTTCTAATATCAAACAAGGTAGTTAATGGTTGGATGTTAATTTTATTTCACGTCTCCATCTCCACATCTATCACATTCTACAAGTAAATAAATATTTATGATACTCATATATAAACCCTTAAGGCGGTGTATATATAATTAAAAAGTAAACCGCATGAAAATTTATCATTCGATATCAATGAATAACAAATCCAATACAACAGTCTATAGACATGTTTGCCAAAGGTATAACATTTAATTACATGTACTTTTCCATGATTAAGTAATGTATGTTTCTCAATTGGACAGTCTAACGCTTGTTCGGCAACATATATTTTCAATTCCATTTGTTTTTGTTCCACTAAACTGAACATGATTTTACTGTTTGTTTTCTGTTAACATACTCACATGTGGACTAACTGTTTGTGTTCTTGTTTCTTGACCAAACTAGAGGCCGCTGTAATGTGAACTCAATATTTGTTTTATCGTTTCATGTTCATACAATGGTCGGTTCTAAATGAACATTGGTGCAGTATTCTAATAGAAAAGTTAAATAAAGTTCTATGTTTTATTTGCATTAACTTTACAGATCGAATACATAAACCATTAATAACTTTTATTTAACTTGGTTGAATAGAAAACAATGTTATTTTGGCATAACCTCTAGCAAACTCAGAAAATATATAACTAAATCATTAATAATTTCTTTTACTATGAAAAATAATGTCGATTAACATTTCGGAAATACCACTACTAAAAAGCGGACACGCCATTAGTAATTCACACTATAGTCCGTTTGATTTCTATAAATGTTCAGAAAAAAATCTTAAAAATCCAGTTTTCAAATCAAACAATTTTTTTCTAAATGTTTATTAATATATGATATATACGAACTCTGACAATTAATTTCAAAATTTTTGGTCCATTATTAAACAAGTTATCCATTAGGTCTCTATATTAATTATATTTTCTAAAGTGTAAAAATTTGGATGGAGTGAGTACAAATGACAGACTGTACCATGTGACATAGGACATTTAAATATTAAAGGACATTAAGAATAATTGAATATCATTTTAATGGTCAGTTAATGAGAAGCCTTTTAATATTTAAATGTCTTATGTCACATGGTACAATGAAATATACATTGAAAGCACATACATGTCAATTATTTTCGTTTTCATGGCTTGGCTATTTACACTATTTGTACTTACTCCAATGCAGATTTTTACACTTTAGAAAATATAATTAACATGGAGACTTAATGGGTAACTTTTTTAATAATGGACCAAAAATTTTTAAATTAATTGTCAGAGTTCGTATATATCATATATTAATAAACATCTAGAAATAAAGTTGTTGATTTGAAAATTGGATTTTTAAGAATACTTTTTCTGAACATTTGTAGAAGTCAAACGGACTATACAATATACAAGAGCAAAACGAAATAATAAAAATAAAAACACCAAACATATCCTCCTCTCCTCTCATTGGCTCATAAGTTGGATTTTCACATATGTCTGAAATCTCTTGAACTTTCTACTACAACATACACAATCAACCGTGACCAGTTAAACCTTACTGCAATAAAATTGTCACTGTTGCACAACACTAATTTCTTAATACCATCGATCACGTGATAACAAGGATTATTTTATGTCTTTGCAATAAACCGAGTTTAAAAACAATTAAACCTTTATAAACCGTCAATCATTGAAGCTAGGTTAGTACATATAAATGGTCTTATGCTGTTAATTGCTGTTAGAATCTAGTTGAACCAATGCTAATGACAAGAAGTTTTATTAAGAAGGCTGCATGACATAACATTCGAATAGATTGTACATTTGGGACATTTCTTGGTATTGCCGTGTGGTATGGTAGTAGGATCTATCTCTACCTAGATAAACACGCTCTATCACCATCATGGATGTCATGTTTGACTCAATCCGTGGCATGTTGTACTCGATACAACATTATTTCATACAGTATATCAGCGATACTAAAAGTTGTTGATTTTCCCGGTATGATCGACAGTATGTAACTGAAATATAGTGTTGTTCCGCTCACTTAGAGATTTCCTTTATGCAACACAGAATCTGGTTCTAGGTTATATGGTACTGTAGACGTTGAAGTATGTGGTTTCTTCAAAACAACAGGTGAGGTTGCATAGGAATTTTTCATTGGTCAGTAGATCATTTATACTTCTCAATCCAAAAACAATTCTGACCAAGATGGCAGCATCCTATGAAATAAAAATCCTAATATCCGAATTTAATACTTAGTAGTTCACTAATCGTACATCAAACTATCCTACCTGTCTTTAATACAGGTCAATATATAAGGTTATTTTAGTTACAGCATATGGATAGTTTGATATCTGGTATAACTGACACCTTCTTCGGTTCATGCGAGCTTCATGTTTACTATTAGTAAGACGTGCTTTTTGTCATTCAATTCGACATTGACGTTGCGCTGTGTCCTTCCTGAATAAAAGACCACATATCGACATCGAACCTATTAAATGTGCGAAACCAGACTCAGTATTACGAGTGAGGTGAGAGTGCGGTTGAATGACACGAACTGAAAAGTTAAATATGACGTCAAGCAATCATATTAGTACTCCTAGATTGTACAATTAAAATTATCAATCTATTCAAAAGAACCAAAATAGATGTTAGTTTTCATCATCATTAAAAAAATATTATAGATATATTGAGGTTTTCCAGTTTAATTCCGAACATGATGATGTGTATTTTTGTAAGGCTATTTTTCCTTTATGAAAATGTCAATTTGGTGAATACCATACCTATTTGTGTATTTTCACTTTGTTTTGTTTTCACGTACACGTTTAACTAGTTTTTACTCACATTTTCCATACTCACTTATATTGGTACGTACTAGTGCACACTCGTCCCTTATTTCATGGTTGGTTTTTGTCTGAATCGCGGACGGTGCAGATTAAATCTCGTTAAATGTGTTATATAAAGACAGACTTCAGTTGGAAATGTATTTGGATGTCAAAACTGTGATATATTTCATGTGATAGTTCAAGGGCAATAAATAGTTATTGTGTAGCTTTGTAAAAAATCAATAGACAATATCTTTATTCATTTTTATGTATTTTTCTTAAGTCTGTAGATTTTTTAAATCAATTTGTAATATCTATCTTTAATTATATTATGTCTCTGGTGAATGAAGTAAAAGAAAATATGTGAAGGACGTCCTCCAGGGGATTTTTCTCAATGATTGACGCGACTTGTCGCGTTCATCCGTCATTAACGCTATGTCGCCACATACAAATTTACTTAGAAAGGAAGCTAGACATAAAATACAGAGTTTTAAAATACAATAAATAAATATTTGGTAGAATAAATGAACATGTAGAATTTGAAGAAAGTGTTCAGTAAACGACGTAGTTATTAATAAGCTATAAACATCAATCATATTTTATGTTTGTATCATCTTTCTCTTCAGGGAATATTAATTACTATATAGCATGATGAGGAGTGTAATTATACCCATATGCTTAGAGTATTCAGTTGTTTTTTATTGCGTCTTCAATAAGACGTGTCTTGTATATACATGTAATATACAAATGAAACACCAATGTTGATGTCTAGCGTCATATTTCAACGTCACTTATCATAATACTAGTAAAATGTAAATAGTTTTTTGTGAGTAACGTGGTAATTCTAAGGATATATTGTATTACATATTGATGTGAGTAACGTGGTAATTCTAATGATATATTGTATTACATATTGATGTGAGTAACATGGTAATTCTAAGGATATATTGTATTACATATTGATGTCTTTCACTA
Organism: Gigantidas platifrons; assembly: GCA_002080005.1. NCBI lineage: Eukaryota > Metazoa > Mollusca > Bivalvia > Mytilida > Modiolidae > Gigantidas > Gigantidas platifrons. Next base: position 276,018 of record MJUT01025755.1, read on the forward strand.
TTCCAATGTAAACAACTACCCAATAAGATATCTTGTTGTTTTCATTTGGACTATGTAGTTTTGTCCCTCTAATCAACACACCGGAAGTCCATCAAGATTTACACCTCTGCAATACTGATTCGAAATGAGAAGAGAGTACTTCTCAGAATTAGCATGCTTGATAATACACATTATATCAGAATGCAAAGGTTACTTTTAAGAAGGCAAAATTCGAACTTGATAGACTATAATCGACACCAATTGCTTGAGGGTACTGTGTGAATATTCTTGGCGATCCATGTTGATAGGACAACTTGAAGACTGTTATTTTGTTAATCTTGCAATACGAGAGAGAAGGACAACTAGAAGACTTGTTTTGTTAATCTTGCAATACGAGAGAGAAGGACAACTGGAAGACTGTTGTTTTGTTTATCTTGCAATACGAGAGAGAATGATAAGTGGAAGGCTGTTGTTTTGGTAGAATTGCAATATGAGAGAGGCCAACTGGAATACTGTTGTTTTGTTAATATTGCAATATGAGGGAAAAGGACAACTGGAAGACTGTTGTTTTGTTTATCTTGCAATACGAGAGAGAAGGACAACTGGAAGTCTGTTGGTTTGGTTGTATTGCAATATGAGAAAGAAGGACAACTGGAAGACTGCTGTTTTGTTAATATTGAAATATGAGAGAGAAGGATGAGTGGAAGACTGTTGGTTTGATAGTATTGCAATATGAGAGAGAAGGACAACTGGAAAACTGTTGTTTTGTTAGTCTTGCTATACGAGAGAGAATGACAACTGGAATATTATTGCTTTGTTAATATTGCAATATGAGAGAGAAGGACAACTGGAAGACTGTTGTTTTGTTAAAATTGAAATATGAGAGAGAAGGACAACTGGAAGAATGTTGTTTTGTTTGTATTGCAATATGAGAGAGAATGATAACTGGAAGACTGTTGTTTTGTTAATCTTGCAATTCGAGAAAGAAGGACAACTGGAAGACTTGTTTTGTTAATCTTGCAATACGAGAGAGAAGGATAACTGGAAGACTGTTGTTTTGTTTATCTTGCAATACGAGAGAGAATGATAAGTGGAAGACTGTTGTTTTGGTAGAATTGCAATATGAGAAAGAAGGACAACTGGAAGACTGCTGTTTTGTTAATATTGAAATATGAGAGAGAAGGATGAGTGGAAGACTGTTGGATTGATAGTATTGCAATATGAGAGAGAAGGACAACTGGAAAACTGTTGTTTTGTTAGTCTTGCTATACGAGAGAGAATGACAACTGGAATATTGTTGCTTTGTTAATATTGCAATATGAGAGAGAATGACAACTGGAAGACTGTTGTTTTGTTAAAATTGAAATATGAGAGAGAAGGACAACTGGATCAATGTTGTTTTGTTTGTATTGCAATATGAGAGAGAATGATAACTGGAAGACTGTTGTTTTGTTAATCTTGCGATTCGAGAAAGAAGGACAACTGGAAGACTGTTGTTTTGTTTATCTTGCAATACGAGAGAGAAGGATAAGTGAAAGACTGTTGTTTTGTTAAAATTGAAATATGAGAGAGAAGGACAACTGGATCAATGTTGTTTTGTTTGTATTGCAATATGAGAGAGAATGATAACTGGAAGACTGTTGTTTTGTTAATCTTGCAATTCGAGAAAGAAGGATAACTGGAAGACTGTTGTTTTGTTTATCTTGCAATACGAGAGAGAAGGATAAGTGAAAGACTGTTGTTTTGGTAGAATTGCAATATGAGAGAGGACAACTGGAATACTGTTGTTTTGTTAATATTGCAATATGAGAGAAAAGGACAACTGGAAGACTGTTGTTTTGTTTATCTTGCAATACGAGAGAGAAGGACAACTGGAAGTCTGTTGCTTTGTTTGTATTGCAATATAAGAAAGAAGGACAATTGGAAGACTGCTGTTTTGTTAATATTGAAATATGAGAGAGAAGGATGAGTGGAAGACTGTTGGTTTGATAGTGTTGCAATATGAGAGAGAAGGACAACTGGAAAACTGTTGTTTTGTTAGTCTTGCTATACGAGAGAGAAGGACAACTGGAAAACTGTTGTTTTGTTAGTCTTGCTATACGAGAGAGAAGGACAACTGGAATACTGTTGTTGTGTTAGTATTGCAATATGAGAGAGAGGGACAACTGGAAGACTGTTGTTTTGTTAATCTTGCAATGCGAGTTAAAAGGACAACCGGAAGACTGTTGCTTTGTTTGTATTGCAATATGAGAAAGAAGGACAACTGGAAGACTGTTGTTTTGTTAATATTGAAATATGAGAGAGAAGAACAACCGGAAGACTGTTGTTTTGTTAATATTGAAATATGAGAGAGAAGAACAACTGGAAGACTGTTGTTTTGTTAATATTGAAATATGAGAAAGAAGGACAACTGGAAGACTGTTGTTTTGTTAATATTGCGATATGGGAGAGGACAACTGAAAAACTGCTATTTTATTAATCATGCCATATATCTTGTAATATATTGGAGTAACTGATATGTCTATTTTGGATATTGATTTAAAGTTTTGAAGAAAAAAGAGATTTGTTGTCCTCCTTTTTATTTTTACCTGAGAATCGCACGTATACAGATCAGGGGCCATGACCTAAGTAAAAGTATTTTACTTCAACTAAGTTTAAAGGATCAATTCGCATTGTTAAATATTTCAGAATATGGGAACCTACAAATATGATTGCTTGTTAGAAAATCGTTTGAAAAGATATCCATATTTTCGTATATTTCGAGCATCACAATATGGGAATTAATGCGCTAACGATTTCAAGCCCATGCCTCTGATTACTTCCTCGTGTAATATGTAGTATTTCTGTTTTTATTTATGCTTTGAACAATTGATATTCCCATGAGTTAAATGGTTCACTGTAAATTACTTGATAAGAGAAACAATTGCCTAATCTTAATCATAATGTAACGTTAGTTTCATGTTTTCACACGTTGGAATCACAAGTGCGTGTTTTATTTCCCATATACATGTCTTGTTAATCTAATTTAGTGCAACGTGTCGTTAAAAGTTATAATACGGGACCACTTTAAAGTTATTAAACATATTTTATCTGTATGAAATATAGCATGTTATTACAGTATTGGCAAAGTCCCTTCCTTAGAAAAATAATAGCACATAATGGCGATGATTGTACAATATGAAATATTTAGACATGATAATATATAAAGGAAAAATGTACCCCCAAAAAAAGACGTTTTGAACAATCAAATATTGTTGTTGATGAGATGATGTTGGATAGTTATATATAACAAAAGGCTAAGACAAGTTTGAAGATACCAAAGGGGTAATCAGAAGCAGTAATTCGAAGAACAATTAAACGACACAACAGCCAAATGAAACAGACCAAAACGACACAACAGCCAAATGAAACAGACCAAAACGACACAACAGCCAAATGAAACAAACCAAAACGACACAACAGCCAAATGAAACAGACCAAAACGACACAACAGCCAAATGAAACAAACCAAAACGACACAACAGCCAAATGAAACATACCAAAACGACACAACAGCCAAATGAAACAAACCAAAACGACAAACAATGGATCCTACTGAAAATCGGTGATGAACTCAGATGTTCCATGAGGGTGAGCAATTCCTGTTTTACTAGTGGTACCCGTCTTGTAACTATTGTTAAAAATCATGAAAAGGCAAAGGCCGAGATTGCGATTTTGACGAACGGAACATGTATATGGTCATTTTGTTACACAGGTAATCCGTAACGGCTAACCAAGTCAGGCTGGAGATCGCAAAGCTTTAAAATTGATGATTTCAACATCACCACTAGGAACCGTTGGTTCATTAGCTTCCATGTTAGCAACAACTCTCTATCAATGAAATCATGATAGGAGTCACAATCTCTGGAATATCGTATGCATGTGCTGTTGAAATGTTGCTACAAATAAATGGAAATTTCGCAATGGGAAAGTTGAAAGCATTTCTGTTGTTTTAAAGTTTCGTTCTTAAGCAGTTCTTATTGTCAGTTTATATGTGTAGGTCAAGGTATGAAGCAGACCTAGCTGTATCAAACCTCGAGAAATGCTTAATGAAAGGACATAATCACTAAAACGGAACGCGTAATCAAATGATCAGACTTGTTTTTGTATTGTTAAACCCCACAAGAAGTCTGCTTCATTCGAATAAATCGGTGAAAATAGGAACAAATTTGGTACCCATAGGAATGCCGACTGTCTATTGAAATTATGCCCACCAACCAGCAAATATGTTGTCATTCGACAACACAAGAGCATTTTGATGATGTCAGAAAATGTGCTTAAGATCATTTTTTTTCATCTCCTACTCAATCCATGGCACTCATGAAGATTCCAAATACACTGTCTGTTTATTGCAGAATAAACGCAATATACGTACACTGTCAAAAATATAATTGCACTCGTTGCGAAACAGGGAAGAATATCTCACCAAAGGCGCGCTTAGGATAATGGTGAGTATTTCTACCTGTTTCTATAAAAACTCGTACAAATAAACTATATATTTCCCGACGTTATTCATATATTGTATGTATATTTATGAATAGACTAAAATACTTTAAATTGAATTACATAGTTTTTTTGTTTTGTTTTTTTTTTGCATAAAGTTTATTATATTAATTAGCTTAGTGTATTAAATAAATGCATATTTATACCCCTAAGGGTTGACAGCATGACATCCCAAGTTTACAAACTCATATTAAAGTAACATATGTAAAAGACCATGCAGTAGTCCTATAGTTTATACCTTTCTTGGTGCCAATGACCTTTTTCTAGAAGGACTAGAATAATGTAATAATTAAGGGTAAAATTAATATTTATTAATGTTTACGTCACGATGACAGTAAAGAGAGTGATTGACAAATTATCGAATTTATTGAAACAGTTTGGGGAGGGGTATGTACCAAAGTATGTAGTAGTATTTCGTTTATGACGTCAAAATCTATCATTCCATAAAAGAAATTTAAACAAAAATGTCATTTTTTTGTCATTACAATCTTTTTTTCCACAGACACATTGGATGGACGGTGTAAAAAAAGATGTCACTTTTTGTGTCGTTACAATTTTTTTTCCACAGACACATTGAATGAACAGTGTAATCATTTACAGCTAAAAGACATTTATGTTGTATTTTTCATCTTCTTATTTCCATTTATATCTGATATATGTTCATGTAAATTTCAGTTATGCGTCAGTTTTATTTCCTCGAGTAAGTTGTGAATATCCTGGATCTAATTATTCCAAAGATTGTAAATTATTGGCTGTTGGTATTCTTTTTTATGTTTATATAAGAAACAAAGCATAAAAAATGTTAGACAATTTCAATAATGTACTACACACAAATTGTTTCAGTGAAACTAAATTTGGAACTGGATTGTTGTTTATTGAGGTCTTTGTATTTATCGTCAATGTTTTAATTTGTCAGCCATATCGCGATTACCAAACTTAACACAAATAATTATTCAGAACAGACAGGTGAGACCCTAGTCATGAGTCTGGAAAACTCACTTCCTTGGTCTTAGGAAACCTGTGCCATTCTATGTGGAACTGTTGTGGAAAATATGTATTACATGTGGCCTTTCAACGGTATTAATGCAATAGCATTGATACATGAGGATCCTATAATACTAACTATAAAAACATTGTATTTTTATGGCATGGTGGTTATAATGACGGACACACTGATGGAATTAGGATTCTGTCGCATAAGTATTTCAAAAACATGAAAATTAAAGTACATGTATCAGCCTGAAACGTTAAATATCAATGGAAGGTACGGATACAACACAGTTGAAAAGCAGAACAATAACACCATTAAGTACCATTCCTTGATTTTTTTCTTCGTTTCAAAGTGAGTTCCATTCACGTTCACTCCAAGCCATAGCAAATCTAAGATATTACTTCTTCACTCACAGTATTTTCCTTATTATCTCCCTTGCATATGCTTCCTGTTTTCATTTACATTTTTGCTCTCTGAATAAACTCATAAACTATTGGAATAAAAGTTGTCTAACAATGCAGATGTCAGGGGAACAGTTATATTATATAATCAGACTTTCATAAATATGAAAGTTTTATTTTTTTTTTCTTGCTGGGAGACTTGCATAACATTGAAATGTGTCATATGGGACACAAAATATAACAGTTAGCAATCAGCCTTCAAAGTATCAATTAATTTGCTCGTATAATACAGTTTACTAAAGGGATAACTAGTAATCTTAATATGCATTTCAATCTCGATGCAATATCAATATCAGTTGAATGCATAACAATATGTTTTTGTAACTGGTTTTTTTTTCTGGAACCAACCAGGCAATTGTACCAAACCATTCATACAATAACTATAAAATGAACAAGTGTTAAATGCGAGTGTTGGCAATGACTCACTCGTTGAATATACTTACATGACCGTATCTTGTCAATATCACAGGAGGTTAGGCCATAAAGCTAGTTAAACCACTCCACTTTTTATTGAAGTGCATGTGCCAAGAAGACATGGGAGTGAGCGGTTATGTATGTTTTTGTTAGGGGCTTCGGTATCCCGATAAGACTTTAGCATTTTTTTGACAAGTGTGATATAATTTATTTTTCGTTTTATTGATTCTATTGAAAACAAAGCAGAGTCCTGGTGATCAGCTTGTTTGGATTCAGCAAAAAGATCAGGGTGCTATTCATTATACATTTCGAACAGCAAAAATGGGTTGTTCATGTTCCATGTCTGTTGTAATGCATATGTACAAATGTTAACTTACTAGTATCATACATTAACATGTTGTATATGCACAATGAAAACACTAAATTAGATCGTTGTTTGTCCTTTTGTCATTTTTCTTTTGGCCATTGTGTTGTTTGTTCTTCTTCGATATACGGTTTCTGATTGCCCCTTTGGTATCTTCAAACTCTTATTAACTTGCATACTAAATAAATAAAAGGAAAAACAAAAGATGCCGCAATGTCGGAACAAAATCCTATAGCAAAATCATAGAAAGACTAAAAATCAAATATACATGACCACTCACTTTCCTTGCTTGGTACAGACACTACAATAAAATGTGGCGGGTTAAGCTAGTTTTATGAACCCAAGTATAACGTTGTCTTTCGATAAAAAAAAATATATATCTTACAATAGCTTATATTGTTAGTTTGTGTTTTATTCCAGCTAAAGCTAAATATTTATGAATTACACGGCTGTCATGGATATTCCCTTAAATAAAATGTTTTGTATACCGTGAATGAGGACAATGACACTTTGTTTGTAAATAAACAACATATGAGAACTAAAACGTGTCGATTTTGTTTCTACTTTTCCCATTACTCGCAGAAGATAAAAACACATGTGTCATATTACATGTGATATATCACATTGCGTATTCTGTTTTAATATTCATATTTCACTATATTATATAAATACTGTATCTGTCGACTAGTATATATTGACCGTTTAATCGTGTCATGAATTCTGATGTTTTCACAACTAGAACAAGTTTACTAACAATAACAAATGTAGGTAACATTTGGCACTGGGGCGGCGCTCTCAGCAGAAATTTGGCACTGGGACGGCGCTCTCAGCAGAAAGTTGGCACTGGGACGGCGCTCTCAGCAGAAATTTGACACTGGGACAGCGCTCTGAGCAGAAATTAGCACTGGGACGGCGCTCTCAGCAGAAATTTGGCACTGGGACGGCGCTCTCAGCAGAATTTGGCACTGGTACGGCGCTCAGCAGAAATTTAGGATTGCTACAAGGAAAAGGGATTATAATTGATAATTTCGGAACATTTTATCTGACAACGGACCAAAACCGACACTTACTTACAAGTTGTTGCATATAAGGAGCAGCTACAAGTTGTCTTTTACGTGCAATGAGTCTAAAGTGCCGATTACGAGAGATACTCCTTTGCCTCCCGTCCTGAGACTCAGTTGTGTATTTTATTCGTTTTGTAGAGCAAGTAGACATGCTTTTCTGTGTGAGATATGGGGGAGGTTGTACCCAGCAGAAAGTATGTCATCTTTCTATTCCCAGGGGTTATTTATTATACAATAGCAGGTGGTAGAATATCGTACCATATTCTTAAGCACAAACTAAATCAATTTATTTCATGTTATCTAACCAGGCAAATGGCAACGACAACATATTGAATATCAAAGTTCAAGTAATATAACAAAGTAAAACACACTACATATAAAGTACAATTATAAACCTGATCAAACTAGAACTGTGAGTGACCTCACTGAGTGATACCCCCGCTTGCAGTTTAGTAGGAGTTGCACTTACAAGGAGTTGCACTTACAAGGTACATGCCCCCCTTTTTTCGTGAAAGTATAAGTTGAATTATCTCCCCTTTTA
>MJUT01025755.1:284627-297136 GCA_002080005.1 Gigantidas platifrons
CCCCCCCCCCTTTTCGTGAAAGTATAAGTTGAATTATCTTTCCTTTTAAATTTTGGAAAGCAACCATATTCCTTCATGAACAGCTGCAGGTAGTGTACTACAAGTGTGTAAAGTTTCATAAAAATCCAATAAGCCGTTTAGGAGGAGTTGCGCTTACAAGGTACATGCCCCCCCTTTTTTTCGTGAAAGTATAAGTTGAATTATCTCCCCTTCCTAATTTTGGACAGCGACCATATTTCTTCATGCACATCTGCAGGTAGTGTACTACAAGTGTGTAAAGTTTCACAAAAATCCAATAAGCCGTTTAGGAGGAGTTGCGCTTACAAGGTAAATGGACGGACTTACGGACGGACAGACGGACGGACAGACGGACGGACGGACAGGGTGATTCCTATATACCCCCCTAAACTTTGTTTGCGGGGGGTATAATAAAATGAAATTGAAACAAACCTCCAAAGCTGGTCTGGTGTGGTTCTATATGGTCGAAAAGTACATGTTGTACTACTAGTGGAAATACAAATTGTATCTTAGTAATTTACTGGAATCCTAATATTAGTAAATTTTGCCGGAAAACTTAATATAACATTTACATGTATGCATATACAAGAAAATTATAGCTTAATCCTAAGATTTATCAAGTTAAGCGGCAATTGTTCAGGAGACCTATTGTATTTGACCACTGTCTTCAACGACTTATTCTGGACAAATCTGTTGTGTTTGAACACTGTTGTCAATGGCTTCGTGCACTAGAGACATGCACATTGTATTTGATCACTGTTTTTAACAACTTATTCTGGACAAATCTGCTGTGTTTGAACACTATTGTCAATTACTTCCTGTACTAGAGACACATTGTATTTGGTCACTGACATCGACGACTTGTACCATAGGCCTATTGTATTTGAACACTGTTGTCAATAATTGTCGTGAACGAGTTGATCTTTTGGAGACATATTGTATTTGAACACTGTCGTGAACGACTTGATTATCTAGCGACTATTGTATTTGGACACTATCGTCAGTTGCTTGATCTACTGGAGACAAATTATATGTGGTCACCGTCGTCAACAACATGATCTACTGTAGACAAATGATATGTAATCACCGTCGTCAACAACATGATCTACTGGAGACAAAGTATATGTTGATCACCGTCAACAACATGATCTACTGGAGACAAATTGTATGTTGATCACCGTCGTCAACAACATGATCTACTGGAGACAAATTGTATGTTGATCACCGTCGTCAACAACATGATCTACTGGAAACATAATGCATTGAACGTTGTTGTCATCGACTTCTTCTGGTGACCTATTTGAATTGATCACTGTCCTGAACCTCTATTTAAATAACATCGTCAGTGTTTATGTATTGAACATACCATCATCAAATTAAAAATAAAATGACACTCTTGGAATTTGTTTTGGGTGATTGATTACAGGTGTTTATTCATCATAAGCACATACATGAAGATACAAAAACATATTGATTTGATAAAACCAAAATGAAGGTGTAAATAAATACAAGCAGTAAATAAATTAAATTTGTAGTAAACAAGCACAAGAGATATATTTTGAATAGGTAATCAATAATTTCTGAAGCATTTTGATCGGGGATTTTTATCCAGTGGGGGATTGGGAATAGAAAACATGAATACATTATAAGTCCTGGTATATAAGACTAATACACAAGTAAATCTAATTTTAGAGCCAGCATATTTTATCGGCATATTCTGAAAGTCGTGATGAAATTTATCCATTTTGTTAAGCAGATTTGAAATACACCAGGTGCAGCTTACTTAGTGCAAATGAACTGACAAGAAAGTAAAAAAATGAGGAAGAAATAATACAAAAAATTAAGATTTTAAGTGAAAAATCTTCATTATCTAATCAGCAATTTTTTTAAAAGTGTTGGCAAATTTCATTTTATCGATAGAAAGTTTATAAAAATGCAAAATCAATCATTCCTTAAAGTTAAATATAATAACTAATATAACTTAACTAATTACACCTTATATAAGAATGCTGGATTCTGATTGGTTAATAGCCGTGATATTTTTTTTACAAATTCAGGCCTTGCATTGTGGATTTGCAGAATTTTTAATTCAATTGGTGTATTTGCATAAGATTTAACTTTTTTTCATGGTATTTGCAAAATCGTATTTGCCGTTTTTACCCTTCACCGAGACGCTTGTAACAAAGTTTGTAAAACGTTATCAGTTGTGCGTTTTATGTAACATCATTCGGTAGAATTAAACAGATACATCATGTTAGGTCCTGAAAACGACAAACAAAAGGTATTATTTATTTAGCCAGTGTTCTAAATAATATTCGGTGTAATTAAACAGATATATCATGTTTGGGAGGGGTATTTGCGAAAAATACCAGTCTTGAGACTAAATTTCCCTCGCCATTCGGCTCGGGAAATTTTTCGTCTCTCGACTGGTATTTTTCGCAAATACCCCTCCCAAACATGATATATCTGTATAAAAGATACCAATGCTTTTTTCTTGTGATATCCGTGTTGCTCAATTGTTAAGTTTCGTTTCTCTTCATTCTGTGTCTTGTGCACAATGTTGCCTGTGTTGTCTGTGTTTTCCATTCTTGACTGGGCCTTTGGTTTTCTCTATCATGTAGTTACATAATTCGTAATTCGAATAACAGACACTACAATGAACAACCTGAAAATGATAATAAGCAACAATAGTCGTCAAAACACTTTGAAGATACCAAAGAGATAATCAGAAGGCGGAAAACGAAAACCTGGGGTGAACTCATATATTCCGGACGGGTGTACAGTTCCTGCTCCACTAAGTTAAACATGTCTTTATATATAGATAATAAAGTAGAACTTTATTCCTTTCACATTAAATAATGGTTAGTGTTAGGGTTGGTGTTCTCACGCCACTTTCAACAATATGTTAGCTATATCGTGGCAGTCAGTTTTATTTGTGGAGAAAACCGACGAAAACCACCGACCTGTCGCAAGTCACTGACAAACTTTATCATATAATGTTGTATCGAGTACCCCTCGCCATGAGTGGGATTTTACCTTACAACTTTAGTGGTGACAGGCATTAATTGTGTAGGAAGTTGTAAATCCAATTACCATCCGATCATGACCAATACGACTACTCTTGTTTTAAATAATACACTATTTTTTCATCATTGAAATATCAATAAGTTTGTTTAAATAAAAATAATAGAAAAAATGGTGGGTATGTGAGGACTTACAACATAATCTCTCTAGTCTTCATCATATTGATGGCTTATTTTTATTGAGTTTGTTTTCTCTTTTTGTCTCTCTTCCAGTATCTGACTTAATTTGTTCGTACAGTTTCACATAACATACTGAATATAGAATTTAACAACTATCAATTATTTTGACTTGATTAAATGTTTAGGACTCACGATACACTAATTATTTAACGATCTTCATTATTTCTACATCTCAACTCACAATTTCTCAAATCAAATCGTTTCTACTGTTCGTCATGACTGTGTTGAGTTGTCGGTGGTTGTAACTCATTACATCACCATCTAATACATAAACTGCTAGTTGTATTTGGATTATGGGTGTTTGTTCAGTAAGACAGTATATTACAGTGTGGGAGATTATAATTGTATTGTCAGAACATGTATTGGGTCAATCGATTTCAAATCATTTATCTAAGTGATTATAGTTAATTGAAACTAAATCGATCCACAAGACATAACAGAAATATGAGAAATAAATTTATTTGGTCTCGCATGGGTTTTATTGGAAATATTTTCAACAATTCTATTTCTCAAGGGTCTATATATATCTGATTTTCCGTATCACGAAATGTTTCCCATGCCAGCTCCTAATAACTACGTCCAGAATATAATTTACAATACAAAGAATGTAAAATTCAAAATATATGTACAAAAAAAACCCAAAGATTATTAAAAAATCATATTAGTGATTACAAGCCACGTGTCACACTCCTAAATGTAATACTAAACACGTGCAGATCAAGAATGACGTGCCATAAATAAATCTATAGATATTTCATTTAGGGCACACAACTGTTTCAGAAATAATCTTCAACAGGTATGGTCAAAGTCAAAAGATAGGAATGCCAGAAAATGCAAAAGTCTTTTGGAACAATAAAATCAAAGGACATGAAACAAGATAGCCAAACTCGGACAAAGTTACTCATTTGTTACCTGTGGGATATGAATCCACTGTGGATGAACCTTTCATTGATACTTACATTATTTAGGTACTGTATCTCTCAATAGTAAATATATCTCATAAAGCAGGTCAGAGTTGAAACACGGACTACTGTGCAAATGATACCCTCGTGGACTAATAGTCCACCAGCAGAGTTATCGACTTATTGATAATCTCTAGTTCAAAAGAGAAAATTTCAAAAATCTTTGAAGCAAGAAAAAGAAAGGACATAAACAGTATAGCCAAAAACAATGTGATCATTGCTGGAGGAGTTTAATTTTTTTCAGATTTTGGTGGATTTTATCAGAGTCATTTCCGAGAAAATATCAAGTTAACACCTTTATGATTACATCTTTTTAACACTTTTAAACATAGACTAAATAGTTGTCTATGTCAGGAGTCATACACCACATAAGGATTAACAAAAGAAAGAATGCAGACAGAGCTTATTGTTTTGCGTGCCTCCTTTCATCGTTTGGGTCTTTTAAGGGTTGAAGGAATTAAGATTTAACTTGTGTCACTAATAAATACTCTATGTCTTACGCTTGTGTCACTAAGACTGGATACTCTGTTTCATGCATGACCCTTCAGGACTAAATGCACCATGTTTTACTCGGGACTCACCAGGACTAAATACTATGTGTTTTATTCATGACTCGCCAGGACTTAATACTTCATGTTTACCCATGAATCACCAGAACTGAATACTCAATGCTTTACCCATGGCTTGCTAGGATCAAATAATTAATGTTTACCCACGACTCACAGGACTAAATACTCAATAATTCACCAGGTCTAGAACCAGTTTTACTCGCATAGATTCAAGGACAAGAGTTAATTGACAGATTATAAGATTGAAAAGTCATTGGAAGAAAGAAACTAGAAAATAGTTTATTGTCGGTTTGGTTTATTGGAGTTTTTTTTATCATGGTCACTTTACGCAATTTTCCAGTTATATATCAACTACTTGATGAGGGTGGCAAGCGTGCGGAATTGTTATATTATGCGTCGAACCCCATGTATTTGGTTGACATATGACATATAAGACTTTGGGGCTATTTGTTTTCATCGGGACTTGACCCTAATTGGTTGTTCTAAGCATATGATCAGAGGTCATAATTTTCTTTCGGTTTTTAAAAGATATTTAGCTTTTCTACCTTGAAATTCATTAGGTTTAATTTTTCTAAAGAGATTTCATGGTAAGGGGAATCATGGTCTTGTCTGTGATTTATAGAAGTAAACCCGTGTAATCACACTTAATACATGTCTCTAATTGGATCACATTCAAACTCTTCTACATCCCTTTTACGTATGGTAGATACAAGTTTATAGTCCAATTCTTATCAAGATTATTTTATAATATCGACGCCAGTTCCTTATATATCCATTATGGTTAGGAAGTAATACCGACTTTAGTGTCTTATAATTGGTTTTAATGTTACATCTAACTTTACTGTTCCAAAGGGATAATGTGGATTTTTATAATGACTGAAAAAGATATTTCTTCCTAAGAATCACGTTGTATGTCATTTATCCTGGATACACAAATGAGAAAAGTTAGAAAATCATTTTAAAACAACATTTTCATGCTTTGAAGAGCATGTTTTGTTGCTTGTTGTATATTTATATTCATTTTTGTTTTACTATTAAACTCTAAACTGTATACTCCAGAATTGAAAGAAAACAGGACAAAATCCCCCCAAACAACATAGCGAACATTCTATTAAATACCCTAATAAAGAAATGTAAGTGAAATGGACATGAAAGTAATAGATTTTGTTGTATATTCCGTTTGTCGTACTTTTCCACGTTGATGACTTATCATCGGATGTTAATATGAGACACACGAATGGCTACCACCTGTGTAATAAGAACTTCGCCCGTGTCTAACGCCACCTGTGTAGTAAGAACTTCGCCTGTGTCTAACGCCACCTGTGTAGTAAGAAATTCGCCTGTGTCTAACCCAACGGTTTTATAGTGAGTTTCGTGTTACTCAATATTTAGCTTTCTATTTGAATTGATTCAATCGCTTGTTATCAATGATCGGATATCCGAGTTACACAATATATTTTCATTTCCATTATACAAAATACAAATTGAGGACATCATATTACACATTTTTACAATTTTATGTTGTTTTTATCTGTTAGAGTTACATAAACTGTGTGTTCGTTTTCGTTTCCATAGAATTCTTTACAGAAAACAAATTTACGCCGAATCAATTCTTTATTATATTTATTTTCTTGAAAAACGTAAATTGTACTGACTCTTGACAACATCAACCAAAGAACAGAGAAGATCAATTGCTTCAAACTTAAGGCTGTGTAACCTGTCAAATACGCATATTTAGATGCTATGGATTTTTCAGTCCAATTCAATGAATGGGTTAGCTAATCAAAAATCTATATGCAATATGTAACTGGTGCAAGAGATATGATTACATGCAGAGAAAATTGCTCGGATATAAAAATAGAAAAAAAATTACAATCGTATTCTGTTTCCGTTTTGCCTGACAATTTTAGACAATGATGTCCAATGAACACACTAAAACATATATTTGAATGTGTTTCTTCTCCGGATTACAATGGGTAAACAATATGAGAAACAAAAAATAATGGAAAATAAACTCAAATAATCTGGCATTATAAAAACGTCTTTAATAAACACCATCTTTGGATAATAGAGAACAAAAATATGGGCCCACTGAATGGTAAAATTCAGTGTTAAGTGTGATTTACTCCTATATAAATCATCATATTTATATTTTAAGATAGATCTTTTTATACATTTTTCACTCACTTGTGGTGATTTCATGTATCCCTTTCCCTGTTTATTCATATGTACATTTTCAATGAAATCGTCCCTGTATGCAGCAGGTCCTAATGAGTAAATAGGCCTTTCAATAAGGAGCGGTACCAGGTACTTTTACCCACTTACACTGGTAATTGGTACATCGATATAAAATGTGAAAGTTTTACAAATTGCAGAGACTTTGAGCCAACATATATACGTTCTATACAAACATCATCAGTATCCGAACTTCGAAACACTAGCCAAAGCATGTTGAATAAGTCGTAACCATCAGTCAAACTCAAAACTTCGCTCTTGTGGGATACATTACAAACATAATAATAATAATAATAATATGTGTAAGGTTCAAACTTATTTTCATTAGTATGTTTTTGGCAGGGTAGTACCAAACATCAGACATCACGAGATATCTATATGATACAAACAGAGTGTTATACTAACAAGCATACTGTTTACATATTCAAGGAAAATAGAAACGCTTAAATAGGGTTATCCTATATCCTAAAATAATTATTATCCTACCATGGAATGACAGACAACAGATAGACAAAATGAGAGTCTGATAGGATATTAGTGAACAAAGGAATGTCTGAATACACGACATAATAACAGTGTACAAGAATGTACAAGTAATAACAAACAAACACATGTACCGAAGTTCGTCCGGATAACATGTTAAAAGTGTGATTTTTATTTTACACATTTTGATATATATTTGTCAACTGTTGATAACAAATGTGTGTGTCTTTGTGGCTTATTATATGCTTCAAGGTATTTTAAAGTAAAATGACAAATAGAGTATTAAAATGAGAAAGAAAAACCCCTGAAAGTATACTCACAAAATTACAAATATATTAGAAAACGATTACAAAGCCACGAATTTGTATGTAACAATACAAAACAAAGGCGATAAAATGATAACATAAAAATTATAATCTTCAGAACCAGAATCTAAATATAATGGTAACATTTAGGATTTATAGTATTTTATTTATAGTAATACGTCACACATTTAAATCGTATTGAAATTCTTAAGTAATCTATTTCTACCTTTATAAAATTAGGTTTGACATAAAACAACGTAATTTTGTGACGTCATCATTGATGTATATTGCATATAGCTAGTACATGAATGTCAAAAAGACATATTTCTGTATATTATATTCAAATAAAATAATTGGAACTCAACATAGGCCTATCCAAATATAATTCTGTGTATACAGAATTGAAATACTAAATCATTACGGTTTTCACAGTTTTCCGGTTGTTGACTGATTTTGTCTGTTTATATATTTGTGAGTTTTGACTTTCCCTTTGGAAGATTGTTCGAAATTTGGTAATTTTGTTATTACCCTTATTTCTTCTTATGCAAAATTTGAATTCTGTATATACTAAAAACATTACTTTGGTATACTGAATTAATATGGTATCTTAGCATATCATAGCATAGCACTTCATATCTTAGCATAGACTGAACGCAAGATGTTGCGTAACGTAACGTAACGCTAAAAAGCGACGTTTTCAACGTTGTGACGCTTTAAACCAAATGTTGTACCTGCTTCACAAGTGGAACTTAAGTGATAATTTTTTGTAAAAAGTAGGAACCACTTTAACAACCGAAGCACATATATACAAGTATTTTAATACATTACAATTTTCCGTGAGATAGTCGAAATAATGTTGTTATCTTTTGGTTTTAAATAGAAAGTTTGTCGTATTTTCGGTATTTAAAAAGAACATTCACATTTTGTCATTTTTAGATCTAAAGGTAATGTGGTTCCGGTATTTGATTTTCCAAGTTTTCTTCTTTTAATTGACCATATGTTTTGACAAATGTGATCAGATTCCTGGTACAAGCAACGGAAAAACTATTTACGTTTTCGACGCTAACAGGCGCAAAATTCACAAAAGTCTTGAAAACGCATTTGACGTCGAAATTGATGAAGTGGACAATCCATTCAGACTTGGCATTTTATTCTGTTCGTGTTTATTTTAATTTTAATATACTCATGATTGGTATTAATGGTAGCCTTTGAATAGAACTAACTGCTTGGCACATACAAATGTCGATGATTTATTTGTGTGCTGCGTTATAAATCGTTAAAATTCCAAGCGACGTTGTTTTTTTTTAGTAAAATTAAGAAGTTGACATTCTTTCAGACTGCGTATTTCGGTCAATATTTCTTTATCTTTCAAAAGTCATCTTCAAAATTTCTTGTATTATTTCTTACAATATAGATCTGCATAACAGTGAACAAATATTTACTCAACTTCACCTAAATTTATCGGGAAAAGCCTTTAAAGTTGGTGATCAGCATTTCAGTTCAGTATCTGACACATTGAATGGACTTAAATACATGCGGATAAAAACAAAAAACCTTAACAGAAAAAGGCCATCGAGACATTACGTTGGAAGAATCTTGACGTTTACATTCTTAGCAGATTTGGTGCGATTTCCGTGCATGCGTTTTCGTGAAATGCCCGAAAATCTTATCAATTTACAACAGAAATGTTACATCTGACGGGACGTTTTTAATACGGAACGGGGGTTCCGTGGTGGGATACGACAGAATAAATATATTTCATAAATATTGTCGGAAAATTATTTCTCATATCCTACGGTTTATTATGATATAAAGATTATGTAGATATGGCATCATAAAAACTAATAACAACCACATTGAATCAGAAACTAAGGTTATTTAAACGGCGTCGCAGTAACGTGCGCTCAGTCATAGTATACTATACTTTGAATTATGGTAGGTTGGATGGTTCTGGTGTTTAACGCAACTTTTAACAATATTTCAGCTATATCGTGGCGGTCAGTATTATTGGAGGAGAAAACCACCGCCCTGTCGCAAGTCACTTACAAAATTTATCACATAATGTTGTATAGAGTGTACACCTCGCCATGAACGGGATTCGAACTCACAACTTTAGTGGTGATAGACATTGATTGCACAGGTAGTTGCACAAGTTATTTATTCGAAATCTGTAACCACTGAATTTCATGTATTGACCAATCAAAACGGAGATTGCACAATTGATTGGTTTTTTTTTTATATACACACATATATTTTGTTATTTTGGACTGTTATCCTATATTATTTATACTGTGATTCGAATGATGAAAATAAAAACGTAAATACCAAATTAAGTGTGCACGACCCGTTTCTGGAATAACCTTCATCAGGTACGCTCAAAATCTAAAGACTGGAATAACCTTCATCAGGTACGCTCAAAATCTAAAGACTGGAATAACCTTCATCAGGTACGCTCAAAATCTAAAGACTGGAATAACCTTCATCAGGTACGCTCAAAATCTAAAGACTGGAATAACCTTCATCAGGTACGCTCAAAATCGAAAGACTGGAAACCAAATAATTTAAAGCTGTGAGAGCAAGAAAACTAGTTCTTGGCCAATTATTATAAAATGTTTGTATATTACTTATTCACTGTGTCAATAACGGCCATAGAATGCAGTTAAGACTAAATGTTACTCATGCTAATCGCCCAAGATGTTTTGTTCACATCGAGACAGTGTTCTAACAAGTGAATTTGATTGGTGGAAGATTGCAGTATATGTAATATGTGCTGAAATCGAATAAAGTACATACTAAATCAATATATGTATATTTGAATGAATTATTGAATATTTGGATTGTCACAGATTTAAATGAACCTATTTTTCCACTTTTATCTTGCATATCCATAGGGATATCTTGACGATTATGGGAATATTGTTCATGTGTCCATTGAAATTTTGATATTTTCTGGAACAGACGATATTTTGAAAGTCATGTGGTCGCGCAATATATATAAATAGCAAGTAGTTAAATCGTCTGCTGATGCACCCTTTTTTCACAAACATACAAAAAACGGAACCAAACGAAAGTCCACTATGAAAAGTATTCTGAAATTCTGAAGTTATAATTCTTCACTTACATTATGTACTATTCAGAAAAGGTATTGTGGAAATTGATGATAATTGTACATCATAAAGGTATTAGCTCTACTGGTATAATCGTATGTGTGTCTAGCACGTGTAATTATATTATGTTTATTTTGGATAATGTCTGCATTCCAATAATGTTTAATAATTAGGACAGAGGTTATATACACAGTATTATAGCTTAACAGTACATATTGAATATCAGAATAAGTGATCATTCGGATGTTTTAACCCTGTTTTTCATTATTAATAAAAATAATAATAATAACTAGGTTATATTTATATTCATGAAAATGTGTTTATTATTTTTTTCTGTATCAAAAGACATTTTTGCTATATGGTTAATTAAACTGTCAATGTCTTCATTCTGCATTGAAGCTTCCAGTGGTAATAATTTCATCCATATTCAAGGGCAACGATAACAAGTTCAAAAACACCTAAATACTATGTAGATGGGAGCAAGGGATGGGGCAATCGGGGAACGATCTTTGACTGTCACTGGAAACGCAAGGCGAGATGTGTAGCGACGAAACATTCAGCCTTTTGTAACAGTTACAATGTACCTATTCTTTAAAAAGATCTTTAACATTCAGTGTTGAGGGAGTGTGGCACTTTCCAAACACGCTATCGCTATGTTTCACTCTCAGACTATCCATACTATATCTTGACTCTCCCTCCCCAATCGAGAGGGTACATACTACCAGCCACCTGCATGACTTAAGAGTCTCGACGGGATCAGAGATACATCAACATGCGTACTGGCTAAAGATCAAACCATATTTCTGTCCTGTGATAATTGGGATTAAGAATCGAGTCATGTTCCTCTGAATTTGTTTTTCATGTTGAACCAGTAGCATTATCTTCATGATATAATTATTAGATAAATTATTATAAAACATAAGTACATGAATTTAGTTTCACTATCAGAGTTTATACAAAATAATGGCCCTACAATATGTGGTATATATCTTTATTAGCTATCCAATTCGTATTAACGGACAATTTCATTAGAATTATATGTTTATTAGATCCCAAGATAAAAAAGATAAGAAAGATCTGACAAACTTAATTATTAGGTTGAGCTATCAGTTCAAACATAATGTGAACATAAGGACTTTGAAGACTGCTGTCTCGTATATCAAATACAAATGTATGAAATCTGTAAATAGTGCTAACTTTTTTTCAAATCTCATGTGTAGTTTAAACATATTTTATTTGCTCAAATGTGCAAAAGGGATACGACACAAGTTAAGCAAACAGATGAAATCTTCACCTATATACAATAAGTTACAACTTAATTGTCATGGGCAACATCTGACATAATCTTCAACCAACTTGATGTAGGCGGTCGTATTTGGTAGAAGTAGAAATGGAAACTTTGAACTAATCTCAAATGTTAAGGAGTAAGATTTTAAGTGTGTACTCCTACTACTGATGAGATAACTATCATGTTAGATTGTACTTCAATGAAGAGTCAATGTGTACTCCTACTACTGATGAGATAACTATCATGTTAGATTGTACTTCAATGAAGAGTCAATGTGTA
>MJUT01025755.1:309965-340418 GCA_002080005.1 Gigantidas platifrons
TGTAAGAAATGAGCAACGCCAATACCTTAGTGAGTATGTAAGAAATGAGCAACGCCAATACCTTAGTGAGTATGTAAGAAATGAGCAACGCCAATACCTTAGTGAGTATGTAAGAAATGAGCAACGCCAATACCTTAGTGAGTATGTAAGAAATGAGCAACGCCAATACCTTAGTGAGTATTAAGAAATGAGCAACGCCAATACCTTAGTGAGTATGTAAGAAATGAGCAACGCCAATACCTTAGTGAGTATGTAAGAAATTAGCAACGCCAATACCTTAGTGAGTATGTAAGAAATGAGCAACGCCAATACCTTAGTGAGTATGTAAGAAATGAGCAACGCCAATACCTTAATGAGTATGTAAGAAATGAGCAATGCCAATACCTTAGTGAGTATGTAAGAAATGAGCAACGCCAATACCTTAGTGAGTATGTAAGAAATGAGCAACGCCAATACCTTAGTGAGTATTTAAGAAATGAGCAACGCCAATACCTTAGTGAGTATGTAAGAAATGAGCAACGCCAATACCTTAGTGAGTATGTAAGAAATGAGCAACGCCAATACCTTAGTGAGTATGTAAGAAATGAGCAACGCCAATACCTTAGTGAGTATGTAAGAAATGAATGACATGTACACTGTGTAGAACCGAGTAACATGAACTTCAAGTACTCATGTTTAAAAACGAGTAGCCTCTTGAGTAACCGTTTTGTAAAAACAATTCATTATAGATAATTTTTTTTATAATTTCAGCTTTGACGGAAGTGAGAAACGATAGTCTTTCTAACGAACAATGCTATCCTGCATGCTACTTCACGGACCCCACATGTTCGCTACCTGACATTCAAGGGGAAGTAACCTCAAATACAAACTCCTCAATACCATCAAACTGTTCAAGTCTACATATATGTTATGTAGACTTAAGGACTAATGTGATAGGTCTGTTTTATCTGTGGTTGGTTAGAACTTTCATACAATATATGTCAATAGGATTAACTTAGCTAATGTATCATAGCTTAGAATATTTAAATATAATTAAAAAAAATGATATTGATTTGTATATACATAGGAATAAATGGTAAGTAAAATGTGTTTAATAGTATACTTGTGTAGTATTGAATGATATTATATGTGAATTCGCAATATCATAAACTACTGCATTCTGGGTACTTCTATACCCAGGATATCGTCATCTGGTCACTGGTTGAATACGCTATAAGCTATGGGTCGTAACCATATAAGCTATGGCGTTGCAACTTTCTGTGGAACGAAAGTTGAAAATTACCCAGGATTCATTAGTTTCTGAAAAGACGAATTGATGAAATCAAAACACTGGTATATTAGTTTTTTGAATTATGATGATAAAGAAAGGTTATATTATGTTTTTTATGTTCATACATTTCCAATTATTCATAACAATAATGTAATATTGATTTAACAGAATGTAAAAATGATCTTAGTAACCTTCATTTTATTGTTTAATCATAATTTTTGCATGCCACAGAAGCCCTATTAAACAACCAAATGCTTTCATCTCTTTCTTTGAGAGTGTACCATTTCATCTCTTTGTTTGAGAGTTTGTCATTGAAGACAACCGCTATCAATTTCTTGTACCGGATTAAAAATTCTCGAATATCCAGCAACTAAATTAGAACAAAAAAGAAACAAAACTAACAGCTTAATTTATATCGTTTCATCTGTTTTGTTTATAATATAAAAATTCTTGAATATCCAGCAACTAAATTAGAAAAAAAGAAAGAAAACTAACAACTTAATTGTATATCCTTTCATTTGTTTATATTCCACATTCTCAACATAGTCTTTTGTCAAATATAATCGAAACGTACACTATCTAAACGTATTTATATTGTAATCCCTCTTAACCGCTTTAACGTGAATAAAGTGCTCAGGAATAAGAACTTACATTTATATACCTATCATGTATCGACATCTTTGTCTGGATACTTGGCGTTGTAGTTTTCATTACCTCTTAAAAATGTATCTTCAAGAATGATGGGTTGTATCTGCTAACGTTATGATAGTTCTTTGGCGTATACTTTCACAAATTAATTAATGCACACTTCAACAAGTATAGGGTTGCTTTAATATTCATAGTGGGGTTTTAGATTTTTGAGGAAACATAATGGCGGGACATCTTACGTTTTGAATAGACGCCATGTGTTTGGGTGGCGATTTCATTTCAAAAATATTATTTCCACTTGTGGCAATTAAGCTTTAGCAAACATTTCTGGAGTTTAGTTCAAGTCAGTGTATCTCAATGCTGGTGAAGTCTAAAATATACTGTAATATTAAAAGTAAATGAATAAAACTTTTGGTAGAAATGAGTTTAGAATTCCCATCAATGGATAAATATTTCTGTCTTTCTCTCAAGGTTAACAAAAGATAAAAAAAAAAAAAAAAAAAAAAAAAAAAAAAAAAAAAAATATCAGAATGCTTTCTGCAGATTCTAGGTATTTTTATTAGCTGTGTTATTTGTATAATTATCTTGACGGTAAAACACAATATACATTGATATTTATATAAGGTTAAAACTCTACGCTTGTAATACTGAATGCAAGATGGTTCTGTTAATTCCATTTTGTCATATATTTAAGTATTACTTCAAAGCTTCCTTTGTTTTTTTCATACATTCCTCTTGGTATCTCCCTAGTATAGCACTTGTCAGATTGTTTATTTATATTTTTTTGCTTACACTTATGTAACTTTTCCATACATTTGTGTATAATATATGTCTTTATTACATAATGATAAATGGCATGGTGTCTACAAAAATAGTTCATGAATTGATAAGCATTCAAGATAAATTTTGTACTTTAAGAACTTGAGAAGCTTTGTGATGTAATTTTAACTAAGGATTGCTGTAAGCCACTTACAACATTTTAAATATAATATCGTGGTAACTAGGTATAGCGGTGAATGAAGCAAAAGTTCTCGAAAAAACTTGGAGTCTGCTTTATCACTAAATGTAACAGTCGAGCACACCTCATGGTGAGATGGTTGGGAACCTATACCTCAATGGTTACATGATAATGGTCGCCAAAGACGATCGATCAGTTCAGCCACAAGGATATCGTATCCCCTCGCTGTCAGTAAAACATTTAGGTGCATATGAAATTGGAATATGGGTGAACATACAGTCAATGAACCCCAAATGCCATTGTGGTATCATAAAATATAAGTAACCAATCGCCATCAGCATTCTTGTGATCGTGAGCTGTTATATTCAGTTTGTATTTTAAATATCCAGTGAGAAAAGGGCTTACCTAGAGGCTTAAATGTTTGAAACGTTCAGAAATATTTCTCCTGACAGCTCGCTCAGACAATATCTTTTCTGTATTTTTTTTTTTTTTTTGCAACGCAGAATGGTTTTAATGGTTTATCATTATTATTATTAAAGGGGGATTGGGCCAAAACACATTCAAATGTTCTTGTTTCAATGAAAGAACATTAACGATTTATAAAAAAAAAAAATAGATCCGATTTTAGGTTATATAGAGGAAACTATATCCAGTTGACTAACACAGTGACATGATTTTGTAAAAGTGTAACTGGTCAGACTACTGTATTTAAGCAACACACCTTCTGATGTAAAATATGTCTACCATTAAGATATTCTTTATTTAAATAAACACAATCAAAGAAACATACATGTGTATATATAATCGATTTAATTTTTAAGTGAGAATTTAAAAGTAACATATACCTCAGAATGTAACCGGTACTGTATTGTTGTAACACAGATCATAGATTGATCAAAGCTGACAGTACCACTCAACATTGTATTATTGTAAGTTGTAGCATTTCACATATCATTAGATAAACTTTGTTCATTTGCTTTATGTCTTTATATGAAAGAACTTCAAACGCAAATATTCTTATTAAATGCATGTGTATTAAGTCTGTAACATTGTATTTACAAACAAACCACCATTTTTTCATTACTGTTGACTGGTTACGTTCTGTTTCATGAAATATATTGGTCATTTAAGTATGAACTGAAGAGACCCCTATTTATTTAATGTACCACATTCCTTTTATTTTCCCTTTAAACTTACTTGCTGGAGAACCTGTTCATGTTTCTGTTTCCTTTTTTTTCAATAAAATAAACCGTTTACCAAAAAGATATGTTATTAAAGCAAAAAGAATGTGTTTGTGTTAATATAAATTTTATTCCCATTTATAAACATCCTTAAATAATCTATTGGCAGAATATTAATTAAATATGTCTGACAGAGTAGAATTATCTTAATGAATTAAATAATTATTGTCTTGTGCATAATTTGCCACAAGAGAAATTCCTTTCCTACAAGAAATATGGGTTAATTGAATGCATACATTTAATTATATTTATATGAAACGAATATATGACCACTGTCTTGAACATCAGAGGGATTTGAGTAGATTATAAATATCTGTAAGAACATAATTGAATGTTTAAAGAACTGGACTAGTCATTTGACATGCATATATTAGATATACAAGAGTCTGTTATCATTTTGTTCGTTTATTATTATATTCAGCTGACAGTTTGCTATTCAACATTTTTTGTTGTGGATAATTTTGTTAAACAAAATGTCAGTTTACTCAAATTTTTAATTCATTCACTGACTATTTAAAATGTACAATCAATGATACTTGATGATGCTGGAAACTAACTTAAGGATATGTTATAATTATAATATTTTTTAAATCAATTCAATCTGCTAATATTGAAGATGTTCTATATTTATAATACGTTTCATTTTATTGGTCATTTGCATTGTACAATCTTAATAATATCAGGATTTTACATTCAAAGGGACATAACTGCAACAATCAAATCATAAAGTTATTGTTAAAATACAAGCTAGAAAATTCTGGTATGTCTTTGTTAGACAATTACTCAGAATTTTCTATTTGTGATTGTGGTACTTTTTAGATAACTGCTGAATGTAGGAGGGAATGTTTAATAGATGTAAAGTCCTTTGGAATCGTGATAACTAGTACGAGCACTGCCTGTAACACTGACCGGTAACAACCAATACACGAAATGACCCAAGTCCATATACATGTATATACTAGTATAATAGTATATATAGGGATGTGTGCCATTTCGTACGCAAATTGTTACTGGTACATGTAGCCTGGAAGGAAATGCCAGTGAAGGCTCAATTTGTAATTCATTTGTGGATAATGCAGAAGTAAAATAAAATACTTGTAATTTCGTTCCTATTCAATACAAAAAGGATAATTACGATTATTTGACGAGTAAACGAGATATTTAGTAACAAAAACAAGATTGTACTCGCTTAGAGAGACCTAGTAGTTCTGCTCAATTGTCTTGAACGTTTACAGAATATATACAATTCATGTATTTAATGAAACAATTGGAACGTTCACAACATGTGGTTCAACATTCAATTTTTAAATGAAAGACAATGTTGTATTCAAACCATATAATAACTATTATGTACTATTTAAATTTTGGAATAAAACACACTGTAATATTCAAATATTTGATATGAGACATTGTGTAATAGTAAAATTTTGGAATGAAATACAATGTAATGTTCATACTTTGGAATGAAATACAATGTAATGTTCATACTTTGGAATGAAATACAATGTAATGTTCATATTGTTGAATAAAACAATTACGTTATATTTGAATTATGGGAATGCAACACGATGCTATTATCAAATTGTGGAAAGAAATACACGAGAATATTTAAATTGTGGATTAGAACACGGAGTTATATCTATATTATGAACCATGATTTTACATTCAATTTTTTTCTAATAAAACAAAAGTTGCATGGTACATTTTAGCTGTTAGATGCTTTCTATTGACAGAAATCATCAAGACAGTACCTTTCGTTTAAAAGACAATTGAAACACTATCATTTCCTTTACTGGAGTTGTGTTTTAATGAAAATACTGTTACAAACAGATAGAAACACCAAGAAACACAGCAATATTTACAATGTTTGCAGCAATCTACTGTTTGTCTAATGAAGATCTTGCCTGTACTTGTATTATTTTGTGAATATTTGATTGTTATATTTATGTGATAATCAGCATTTTTTACTGGTTTTGTTTGTTGGTTTATTGATGATTTTAAAGCAATATAATATTAATCATGTAAATACCTCGATCAGCTGTTCCACATGCTCACAGCCTTCCTGTACGATAATCATATCAGTAATTTTTATTTTGTTGTCCATGTACATTAAGTTCAATCAATTGTTAATTGCTATATTTAATACAAACCTAACTGTTTTGTCAACAAGTTGCATTTGTTTTATTTTTGTGTGTGTGTAGCGTTTTCAAAATTCAGACAAAACGTGTATTTTACAGCAAATTGTAATTCGATTATTGTGACTTTTTTGTTATCTGTTTTGAAATACTTATACAGATATTGTAGAAGATGAGGCCACGATGGGTGACATACATGTAGCAGAAACAGGCTTACCTTTCCATCTTTGTGGATGTTAGTGTGTCTGATCTATTATTATTTTATGCTTTACCATGTTATTTTCCAAGAACTATGATTTTTGTGCTGTTCCATTTAATTTGTGTTTTACCTTTGTCATAGTCTTTCTGGAGTATTATTAGAAATTTTAAACATTGCCCTGTATTAGAAATTTTTAATAATGCCCTGTATTAGAAATTTTTAACATTGCCCTGTATTAGAAATTTTTAATATTGTCCTGTATTAGAAATTTTTAACATTGCCCTGTATTAGAAATTTTTAATATTGCCCTGTATTAGAAATTTTTAATATTATCCTGTTTTAGAAATTTTTAACATTGCCCTGTATTAGAAATGTTTAATATTTCCCTGTATTAGAAATTTTTAATATTGTCCTGTATTAGAAATTTGTAACATTGTCCTATATTAGAAATTTTTAATATTGCCCTGTATTAGAAAACAATACAGTTAGGTTTGTATTGAGTACATGTACAAAGAGACATGAGAGCATACATTATAATATCTTATAAGATGAGCATATGTTTAGATTATAAATGATCAACCTGTTATATGAATAATTAATATTAGAATATTTGCATTTAATGAATATAAACAATCAGCTGATTTGACAAGGCAACATTGTTATTAAAAGGAATTTGCTGATTAATAAATATAATAAAAAAAAATAAAAGTATTAATTCATGTTTTTCATATTACATGTAATTGTTCATTTTCCGTGTCAAAATAGTTATCGGTCTTTAGCTATAAACACATAATATGTATCATTTTGAACTGAAAAAATGCGATTCTGAATTTCAAAATATCAAATTTTCTCCCTTTGCTTAAGAACGATAAAGGAATTATTTATATATTTCTATGACAACATTCCACATTTTCCACAAAGCATTGTAACAAGTTCATAAAATATTCTTTTTAACGACCAATGTATGAAGGTAAGTGATTGATTCTTTATCCTCTATATGATTCTTTATCCTCTATCAAGACAAAAGTTTCAGACACCTCAACCTCTGGAAAAAGTAAAATTATAATTTCCCACTGTATGATACCACCTCATCAACAGTCGTTGCTAGGATATCCATGTTTTTTCTACCTTTCCTACTATGAAAAAAAAAGGTCTAACCCAAATTTAATAAATTATCTATTAAGTACATTTAACTATTAAGTTGTAAAGATTCTGACCCTAAAACACCTCAGAATTCATATCATCAGATTGAATGTATCATTAGATACATTTGTAACACACAGTTTTGAGAATCACACCTCTTGTCAGTAAGAAAAAAATAGCACATTTCATGTTATGATTGTATTTGTTGGATATAGAATTGGTTAATGTTAGAGTTTCCTATCTAGTTCAGTAAACACGAATGGACAATATGTTTTATGTTTGGAAATGACTAGCTTATATTTGAAAGTTAACCGGAGAGACTGGCTTGATGAGGGATGTGCTAGATTTTCTAGAGGTTTATTTAAGGGTCGCATATTTCACATTTAACCTGATAAAATCAAATTGTTACAAACAGATTACTATTCGGCTGGGTATTAACATTATGATTCTTTACAAAATATAAAGCTAAAAAATTGCCTTGTCAGCATCCGGGTAGGACTGATTGATCAGCTCTCGTAGCCAATAATTATATGCAAATGTTTATTTGAATAAAACATGTTAAAAATGTTATATATAATTATTATTTTACTATATTATCTATACACGAATTGATATACATATTGAAGAGGAGGTAAGTATATATATATATATTCCTGTAACAGTTATTTGGATGTAGAGAGCTACTCTAAGTGAACTTGTTCTGTGATGAATATGACATACACAAACAAACAAAAAAAACCAAAGAAATAATAAAAAGCTTTATTAGGATGTAACACATACCAACATAAACAAATAAAGAGAAAAACAGCACATTAAACAAACACAAATCAAAACATCAATAAGAAACGTTTGGAAACACCAAAGGGATAATCAGAAGTCGCAAAGAAGGGGAGACAATACAGTGGCCAAAGGAAAAGAACAAAAGGACAAACAATGATCTATAAAACACTTAACAGAAAACTAAAGAAGGGGAGACAATACAGTGGCCAAAGGAAAAGAACAAAAGGACAAACAACGATCTATAAAACACTTAACAGAAAACTAAAGAAGGGGAGACAATACAGTGGCCAAAGGAAAAGAACAAAAGGACAGACAATGATCTATAAAACACTTAACAGAAAACTAAAGAACGAACAACACTAACCCCACAAAAAAACAGAGGTGAGCTCAAGTTCTCGGTAAGCAGTTCCTGCTCCACTAGTGACACCCGTCATGTAAAACTACCGAATTGATCATTTCTGCTATATTACTAGGAACATTGGCTTAGTAACTTCCATGTTAGCAGCAACTCTCTAAAATAACATAGGATCAAATACCACAGGATAAATTTGACAAAACAAGATAAGACTGGTGAGAACGATCCAGTCAAACATCCAGTCTCTGTTCTATAAAGTGACATATAATAGCCAGAGACTTATTTTCATTATTACTTGATTCAATACCGGTTGTGTTAAATACATCCAATTTCAACGATTTCTCAACAGTGATAAAAAAAATGGAGGTACATTGATAAATTAATTATGAAATAATACCAGAACCCTTACAATACAGGATTATCTTTAGAGGTACATATGTATTATGATTGATTGATTATCGATTTAGCAGTATTTCATTTATATTTAATAAACATTAGAGAAAGGATAATCCAGAGATATTCGGTACACAAGACACAGGATAAATACAAACAAAACAACATCACAACAAAGAAAATCAAAAGGATAAGGAACACTGACTCCACCAACAACCGGGGGTCAAGTCAGGTGCATTATCGTCACGGGTGGTTTGCTACGTCACACGCACGGATACTTGAACATCGCCTCGAGATAGCTTTATGCAGTTGTACAATTTAAAAAAAGGAAAACTAACAAAATCAAGTCGTTCACCGAAGGGCCCACATATCTATCAGACTTCATTGTTAGCTATATACATTCATTGCGTGGAAACCCGTCAGTTTTGCAAACACTTCTGTACAATTAAAATTCCGGGCAAGGATACCGTTCACACAAAACCCATTTAACTGTACAGAAGTGTTTCCACGCAATGAATGTATGCTAACGATGAATTCTGATATGTGGGTCCTTCGGTGAACTACTTGGTTTTGTTAGTTTTCCTTTTTTTAAATTGTACAACTGCATAGACCTACCTCGAGGCAATGTTCAAGTATCCGTGCGTGTGATGTAGCAAACCACCCGTGACCATGACAGCTAGCCAATTCGGCTCTTGCTCCTTCACACTGTCATGTGAAGTAGCAAATGCATATTAATTAGTCTTTGAATTCACCCGAGCGAGGAATAAACCCACGACCTACTGCATTCAAGACGAGCACGTTATAACCATTACACAAGGTCTACATTTGTATAACATAAAACCTCGCATTCATGTTCACTATCTACTTTTTATTCAGATTAAAAATCATAAATATAATTGATAAACAAAATCACTAAAAGTTAAATAATTTTGCATTGAATTGGTTGACTCAATCACAGGTGCTTGTGTAGTCAAAAATATGCTCGCTATGTACCTAAAATACCAGATACATAGCGAGCATATTTTTGACTCTACACAAGCGCCTGTGACTCAATATAGCTTTTCAGAAGAATGTAATGTCAGACAATTATTTTAGAGATTCAATTTCGATATATATTCGGTTTGGTTAATGGCAGTTGGCGTTCATTTCTAAACATTTGATGTCTCTAGAACTTATATTTATGTATTAGATTTTAAGTTTTTAAATAAATCTGATTAGCTTTTACACACACAAAAAAAAAAGTAAATATTCAGTGCTTTTGTTTTTTATATAAGAAAAACAAATGGAAAAATAACGCTGTGCATTCAGAAATTTTAATCTAAAAAAATCCTGGATATATTTCCATCTGAATTATAAGGTTGGTTTTGGTCACAATGAATTTGAATAAAGGAAAATAAAAATAATGCAGCATAAATTTAATCTCGGGTAAGAAAGAAAAAAAAAATGTTCAGGCATACTACCACTCGTAGTACCGT
Source organism: Gigantidas platifrons (assembly GCA_002080005.1). NCBI lineage: Eukaryota > Metazoa > Mollusca > Bivalvia > Mytilida > Modiolidae > Gigantidas > Gigantidas platifrons. The sequence continues at coordinate 320,563 of MJUT01025755.1, forward strand.
TATAGAGCGTCATAAATGTGTGTAGAGTAAACCCCAACTTCCCAATTTTAGAATATATTTTAGAGAAGCCGAACGTTAACTTTTTATACCCAAGGGCCTAAACGAGAGGCCTAATTTAGACGGATCTCAACCGTGCGTCAGAGGCAACGGGAGCTCCATGAAATATAGAATGTGTGTATAATAGGGACACCAAACCAAACAGATCCGCCGAAATTGACAGCGATCAATGTTCAGATGTGTCACCAGGACACACGCTCCATTAATATAATGTTAATGAAATGTATTTATAACTGGATTGCTGTCAAAATTGTTTGTGAAGGTTTTATTAGAACGTTAGATTTGCAAATGCATTGTATTTAAATTGTTTCTGCGGTAATTGATGTTTAGAATGGATGACTAGATACTAAATCCTTTGCTTCAATTAATTTACAATTTTTAATTATAGTCATGCATGATTTATCTTCGGGAACATTTAATATATATGTTAGAGTTATCTCCCTGTATATCAATACAAATGCAGTTGTGGTGTTATATCAATATAAAACTAAATCAACAATAATGTGTATATATATGCATAAACTGGGGGAACAGTGATCAAATGGAATTTACTGATTCTTCACAAGATTATGAAATTCTAAGCAAAATTATAAATTTATTGCACGGATAGTTTGGTTACACCCAAAAACAAATGGTAGCATTTGAATCTTGGAGTATTATTTCCATTAGGAATGGATGTTTTGATTGTCACTAGTTAATAATGGGTAGATAATGAGAAAAACAACGGATAAGAGTAACACCATATCCTATGATGATTAGATTAGCACCTGTCCAGAAAATCCTAGGTTGCAGAATAGCATATACATGTATAAACAGGTAAATAAATATCAGGTGGGTTCGAATACACTGGGATGATTATAGAAACGCACTGTCTCTGAAAGAGAAGAAGGCCATGGGCTGAGATAGCCTTCCGTGCACCCCCCTCACCTTCCATCTTAACATATTTTTTTACGTCCTCCTATATATTCTCTTGAAAAAATAAAGATGTTAACATTGAATATTTTGCGATGAACTTACATTTTTTAGCCTTTTTTTTTTTAACATCCTTTCGACAATTTTGCCGTATTTTCAGATTTTTTCATTCTTCACTGTTGCTGAGGTCTTGTAGCTTATGAACAACTATTAGAATATAAAAACTGGGATTTGATGGATGGCTGATTATTTTAAATGAATACAAGTTATTAATATATATTTATGAAGTTCAGTAATCGTAGGAGGCAAAAAATCTATCCCTACCCCTGATGAATTTGCGTAAAAACCGAGGTTTTTCGCCTTTTGTTTTGAATAGACAAAATATTACACAACTTTGATGATATTTTTATATTGAATTTATTAAAACTATTACATTTACGGAAAATTAAACCCATTACATCCTCAAAAAACATGTTTTGTAGTGTAGATTGCCGAAAAAAGGAATATTATGATTTTTGCCGATTTTAGCTCTATTCAACACAAAGCGTGTAATATCTTTTTCATAGCATAAATTGACAACCAAATTATATATCTGTCGTGTGAAGTTATGTCAAGACGACATTTTAAAATAAAATTTGTTCTAGTACCACCCTGTATAGGGCTTCTAGCGGCCAAATATTACCCCTTACCCTGTCGAAAATCGCAAAATATTTTCTCATCAGTATTAGTCCGTGGGCTAGCATAACCCCCCGTGCACCCCCCACCTTCCATGTTAACATAGTTTTTTTTAAGTCCTCCTATATATCCTCTTGAAGAAAAAACATATACATTGAAAATTGTGGGACGGTTCGTTTGAGGCTAATATTTATACCCTGTCGCAGCTTTTTGAAGATTTTTTGATTTTTTTCAATTTTTGTCTTTGCGAGCATTAAATGTATACTAAACAGTTTTGAAAGTATATAAATATGGCACCAAATGAAAGCTTATAGTATTATCTTTCAATTCAATAAAAGATATATACACTTTGTGGCTATCAAATTTTGTCAGACGTGAAAAACCTACTGAAATGAAAACAAAAGACGTTTTTTCCCTTAAAAGTTTAGATAAAAAAATATTTCGTACTAAACTGTGATCTTTTTTTTTATACTAAACCAAACAAATATATCACATTTAATAAATCAAGCACTAGTATATAATCCTTTATGGAGTGATATTTGTGGTAAAAATACTTTGGATGTTTTCAATTTTGCAGATTTTCACAGGATTCTGCATATATCTTAATTTTACTAATAAAATAAAGGATACCGCATCAAATCAGTTTAAAATGGAACAAATATTACATAAAATATTTTCCAATCCAGAAATCAATTAGTTAGGTACAAGTATTATATTAGAGTAACTTTTATTATATCATTTACCTATAATAAATGTACCTCTCAAAGGTGGAACAGATGTCATACAGGTGGTATTAATATTCCATAAGACTTGTTCCATGGAATAAATATTATTCAATTATTTTTTTCCTTTTGGAAATTAGGAATGGCCTATTTCTCTTTCAGAGACAGTGCGCTTCTATAATCATCCCAGTTTATTTGAACCCACCTGATATTTATTTACCTGTTGTATATGCTATTCTGCAACCCAGGATTTTCTGGACAGGTGTTAATCTAATCGTCATAAGATATGGTGTTAATCTTATCATCCGTTGTTTTTCTCATTATCTACCCATTATTAACTAGTGACAATCAAAACATCCATTCATAATGGAAATAATACTCCAAGATTCAAATGCTACCATTTGTTTTTTAGTGAAACCAAACTATTCGTGCAGTAAATTTATAATTTGTATTTATTGTTTAGAATTTCATAATATTGTGAAGAATCAGTAAATTCAGTAAATTCCATTTGATCACTGTTCCTCCAGTTTATGCATATATATATACACATTATTGTTGATTTAGTTTTATATTGACATAACGCCACGACTACTGCATTTGTATTGATATACAGGGAGATAACTCTAACATATATATTAAATGTTCCCGAAAATAAATCATGCATGACTACAAGGACGTCCTTGATGACTATAATTACAAATTGTAAATTAATTGAAGCAAATGATTTAGTATCTCATCCATTCTAAACATTAATTACCGCAGAAACAATTTAAATACAATGCATTTGCAAATCTAACGTTCTAATAAAACCTTCACAAACAATTTTTTTTTACAGCAATCCAGTTATAAATAAATTTCATTAACATTATATTTATGGAGCGCGTGTCCTGGTGACACATCTGAACATTGATCGCTGTCAATTTCGGTGGATCTGTTTGGTTTGGTGTCCCTATTATACACACACATTCTATATTTCATGGAGCTCCCGTTGCCTCTGACGCACGGTTGAGATCCGTCTAAATTAGGCCTCTCTTTAGGCCCTTGGGTATAAAAAGTTAACGTTCGGCTTCTCTAAAATATATTCTAAAATTGGGAAGTTGGGGTTTACTCTACACACATTTATGACGCTCTATAACGGTATGCCTGAACATTTTTTTTTCTTTCTTACCCGAGATCAAATTTATGCAGCATTATTTTCCTTTATTCAAATTCATTGTGACCAAAACCAACCTTATAATTCAGATGGAAATATATCCAGGATTTTTTAGATTAAAATTTCTAAATGCACAGCGTTATTTTTCCATTTGTTTTTCTTGACTAACATTTTCGCATTTTGCTCTAAAATAAATTAAAAAAAAATAAGTTAACAAAAGCACTGAATATTTACTTTTTGTGTGTGTAAAAGCTAATCAGATTTATTTAAAAACTTGATCTAATACATCAAATGTTTAGAAATGAACGCCAACTGCCATTAACCAAACCGAATATATATCAAGATTGATTCTCTAAAATAATTGTCTGACATTACATTCTTCCGAAAAGCTATATTGAGTCACAGGTACTTGTGTAGTCAAAAATATGCTCGCTATGTATCTGGTATTTTAGGTACATAGCGAACATATTTTTGACTCAACACAAGTGCCTGTGATTGAGTCAACCAATCCAATGCAAAATTATTTAACTTTTACAGTGATTGTAAGTTTTTCTACTATAAGGCTGGTGTTATGGTTAGTTATGTACACAAAACTATATTTATGATTTTTAATCTGAATAAAAAGTAGATAGTGAACATGAATGCGAGGTTTGTAGACCTTGTGTAATGGTTATAACGTGCTCGTCTTGAGTGCAGTAGGTCGTGGGTTTATAATTCAAAGACTATTTAATTTGCACTTGCTACTTCCCATGGCAGTGTGATGGAGTAAGAGCCGAATTGGCTAGCAGTCATGATAATGGGTCCTGAGTGAAGTGAACACGTCTAAACATGGAATGTTCCTGTTTCAGGGAGCTTGCACTATAAAAATCTAGTGCAAAACCACCACCATCATCTCATTCAAATAGCTTGTTCTCCCAATGTTATGTATAACTGACAAATATATCATTTGGTGTTAGCAAAGAATGGAAAAGCTGTAAAGCTGTACGAAGTCCGTAGGATAGAATGAAATTGGCCTACCAGACGGAATTTAGTGACGGATCGACGTCTCTATCTGAGCCATTCGACCTAGACGATCCAGCACTCATCGATCGCTCTCCAGAATATAATCCTGAAACAGATATTGGTGATAGACCACCGACACCAACATGGGAAATAAATAGCAGGCAAAGACCTAGCAAGAAAAAGAAACATTTGTCCGCAATACCTGAGCAGGGTAGACGGATGTAAAACCCTCACAAACATCAACATTTGGTGTTAGACAGCAATCACCCTTATTGTTTCTCGTGCCATGTCGGTCTTAATAATGGTTGCATTCACACACTCCTTTCACTATTACTCTCTTCATCATATTATATTTGAAAGGTACCAAAATGTTTTGAATGAGCTGTCATGCAATTACATGTACAAAAAAGATTTCAATATTCACCATACCTATATATCTTATATTCACCACACCTAAAAATCATCACCATACCCAAAACTCCTGTCAACCATTAATATTGGATGCAATTGATATTAAAATACAGGAAATAGTCTTTTAATCAATTACTCATAATCATTGTATATTGAAGTTGGCTTCAGTCAATATGATTGTTCAGTGAGAAACAACCCATCTTTGTCACAAGGATGGTGAGGAGTTCATGTGTTGTAAATTACTTCAGGAGTTTGTCTCACTAAATTGTCAATACAGTGGAACCTGTCTAATCTGACACACTAAGGAACCAGGGAAATGTGTTAGATTGTACAGGATGTTGGAATAATCAGGTTTTATCTTAGTTAACAGGAACACTTTGGGACTGTAATTTGTTGTCTGATGTCGGATTGCACAAGTTCCACTGTATACGTTTTTATTCAAGTCCATATCAGTTTAAATCTTGTAATATGTTAATTACACTTGATTTGTATTGTTGTTTGTCATTAGGAGATAAATCAAACTCCTGCAGTGGACCACTTCAATCTGATAATTATTTGAGGCACATTAATTTGTGCAAGGGGTTCATTCAGCGTAATAAAGAATGGTCGATCTTGAGATTAAAGAGCTGTTATTTTATTAAAATTGGTCTAACTGAAGCTAAGGTGTCAATGAAGGAAGACTTGAATAATTTTTTTTTTTATTTCTTTTATGGGATTTTTGATAAACTTACCAAAATACATTTACCAATTTAAGTCTAATTAGTAATCAGACCAAGATATGTTACCTCTACTACTCATTTAATATATCCTTAGCTTGTTGAAATCAAACATCACCATTAGAATTCTAACAGCTTGGCATGCAACACTTTTATTATCTGATTCATATGGTGGAATTTACACATATATGGGTAGATCATTAATACAAGAGGTTTAGCTGGATTTTTACAAATCTAAACAGTCTGCAGATACAGACTTGTCGCCCCACTTGGACACATTATGCCAATTCCAAGCTAACCCGTCTTTGCTCTTTCTCTTAAATGCTGCGTGCTAACCAGAGAAGCAACAGATATAAATTTCATAGTCTTTGGTTTGACGCGAACAGGGCTTGAACCCATGATATATGTTATATTTGGAGGACATATTTTTCAACGATGGATGCCAAATGATGGCAAAAGCTCTCATGGCCTTTCAGGCAGGTGAGCTTAAAAAAAAGAGAGAGATACAGAATAGGGTCAAAGATGAATCCTTGAGATAATCCTGACTCAACATAGAAGATTTTACCTACACCTACGACAGGTATGTATAACATATCTTTATGACTAAGATCTAGAACACCCCTTGCTTGGAGAACAACTTCAGGACAGTTGAATTAATAAGATAAAAAAAAGATTTTTTTAATTTTTCTACATACAAAGCAAACATAACTTTCATAAAAATATAAATTTAACAAAAATCAAAACAATATGTTGATTTTAATTTTTTTTGGCGACTCTATTTCTATCAGCCATTTATACAATATTCAAAGAACATGATAGGCAAGACAGGAGTTACATATTCTATTCACACACTCAAACAACTATGTACACAGAAGTCAAAAGACGAGTTTGAAGATGCCAAAAACCAACAGGGTAATCAGAATCTGTAAATCAAAGAAGATCAGACAATAATGTACAGTGAGTTCACTTATATATATTTTTGCTTTTAAAAAAGGATCGTGCTTATTTTATTAATTGCACTATATAAAAAAAAGATTGAAGTCACCTCTCTGCACACTGTAAATGGCTGACAATAACAGAAGTCCTCATTTAACGTAATAGTGCACCAATTAAGACATATTCAACACACTTCTATCTAAAAATTAACATCATTAATCACAAAATAAAGATGAAATCAATATAGGGATTTAATACTATAGAAGTTGTGCTATAGGTGTTAATAGTCACTTTTAACACTATTACAGTTATACTTGGGCAGCCTGCTTTATTTCTAAAGAAATATATAAAATGACCACTCTTTCATTACATACATAAACAAACAAGAGAAATTAAGAATTGATAAAATAATACAAATACATATACAAAACTTATATTTTATATAAAAAAAATTCCTTCATACAAATAAAATAAAAGTAGAATTGTTTAGCTGTTATGTTTTCTCTAAAAGTAACACAATACAACAATAAATTTATAAGAATGCCAAATAAATGTCTATCATCAAGCATTTAAACAGTAATATTTCTAACTAATTATAACAAAATCTTCATTAACAACAGCATACTTTTATCTATTTTTTATTTCAAATTTTCCTTTTTTTCTAAAAGCAAAGCAAAGGGTATGTGCTCACCCTACTGGGAGCAATGATAAAAAGTGTCCACATACATTCATGTGAATTATATAAAACAAATCATGATGCCATCACAACAATTGTACAGAATTCTAAAGTTTAATTCTAATATAAAACAGGAATATATATTTTATCAAATTTTAATCAATTTTGTATTTTCTGATGAATGTCTAAATTCTAAAAATGAAACAGCATTCATGTATTATATTTTGCATACAAATTCTGCCCACTTGAAACAAAGGTGCCTATAATGAAATGAATAGTTTAGTTTTAGTCAAACCAAGACAAATTAAGATTTAGCTTTTGTAATATAAATATTTATATAGTAAAAAAAATTGTGTAAAAATGTATATATATTGAGATGAAATAAAACTTTTACTTTGTTAATAAATTTTGAAATTATATGGAAAAGATCTTTTGTACAGAATATCATTAAAGTAGAAAAATTAGTTGTCTCCCTTGACTAGAATTAGGTAAAGGTATTATCTCCCCTGATAAGAGTTAGGTAAAGGTAAAGAAGATACAAAATAATAGCACCAATCACAAAGTTATACAAGCATACAAATATTACACACATTGTTTGGCAAATAAAGCAAAAGGCAAAAATAAGTAAGTTTATTCAGAATACACACTCTTACTTTTCAATTATTGATTGCTATTTTATATAAATACTTACATTATTCTTATGTCAGAAGTTCTCAGAATAAAAATGTGAGCATTATACATAAATAATTATGCATTGTAAAATCATCATAATGGCAAGCCCTCAAAAATCATTACAACAATTTTTAAATAAAAAATAATTTTAGAATATTTTTAGTTCCCCACTGGTGTGTTTTAAACACTGAAAGTTATACACTAAGGTCATGCAAAATTAATTACTTGGTTCTCAGGCCCTTTTTTGTCAAAATTGACGAGGCATTTTTTTTTTATCCTTTTACTGCTATAAAAAGTGATGAGGGAGGCATTTTTTCTTCTTTTTTTATGTGAAAAATATGGCAATATATAAAACTTTTCATTACTTTATCGAAAATTTCAATTTTAATTCTTCCGATGGTGTCAGAAACATCACAAGTGGTAATATTTATGGAAAAGTCCAATCCGCTGGTTCCAACGTACCATTTTTTTTTATCTTCGTAAACAATTCCAATAAGGTACAAGCTTCGGAGAAGCCCCCTATTATGTTCCCTGGTAAAACTGGCAAACATTTGTGCCGACTGTGCACAGAAACGATTGACATTTTGTCTAAATGTCAAACGGAAACACGTTTTTTATTTATACATTGTCATAACGATGCTTTAAATCTCATTTACGCATGATGCGTTTTAAAGCATTTCACCGACCACGCGATATAAGAGAAAAAATGGATGCGTTTGTTTTTTCCGTACGGACAGCGCTACCGCATTAAACATTTTTTTTTTTACAATTTTTGCAATAAAATCGGCAATGCGGCGAATTTCCACATGCGGGCGGGCCTGAGAACCAAGAAATTTACTTTTTATGGCCTAAGTATTTACAGTGTATATACAACCTATATTGTGAATTGTCATATTTTGAACTTTTCATCTAGGTTATTTCATAGTCATGAGCAAAACATCACTCTATCTCATATTTTCCTTATTCTACTATTTGATATATCAAGATTTTACAACAGAAATAACTAAGAGTTGTGAGTTCGAACCCCACTCAGGCGAGGTGTACTCGATACAACATTATGTGATAAATTTGTCAGTGACTTGTGACAGGTCGATGGTTTTCTGCAGGTATTCCTGTTTCATCCACCAATAAAACTGACCACCATGATATAACTGAAATATTGTTGAAAGTGGAGTTAAAACACTATAAACCAACCACAACAGAATAACTATTGATTTAACATAAGTATGGATGTGTAAATCATTACCGTACAAGTTGTTTAATTCTCCTCTTGTTCAGTATCTATTGTCATTTAAAACTTTATTTTGTTAGATGAAGCATCAATAGGACAAGGGGAACAAATATGGATTTAATACCTTAAGTGAGGTAGAATTTATTATCAACACTATCATTCATCATCTAAGAATGTTTTATACAGCCCCTACACTAGGCATATCAGTTTTAGTAATCTTAACAATTCTAAAAATAATTCACATTTTAAAAGGAGACTGTGTTACTATCTATATCAAAGCACTCAAAGTGTTGAATTTTACTGTAGTATCAGAATTGTTGCATTTTTATAAGGATCTTTTTTTTGCTTTGTTTTATTTTTTATAGTTTTGTTTAGAAAACATGCAACAGTCTTTTCTTTGAACAAACTACATGTAAACAATATGTAGTGTCATATTGTCAGTAATTTAACAACTCGTCATACATTACAAATAAATTAAATGCCTTAATTGTTATCATGGTATCTTACTTATATAACTACTATATAGGGATGATATGTGTATGAATAATATGTGTGCATTTTTACATGAAATACAAAAACAAATCTGATATACAAATAATTACTGACTAATTCCAAATGTCAATTATCTTAAAACTTGATTTTGATCTTGTCATTTAAATATTTCATTGTGCATTATCATAAACAGAGTGACAATTTGTCTTTAAGAAACCAACTGAAGAAGTTAACTAAGGTTGTAGTATTGATGGAACCTTGCAGATTCATAAAAAAAACAGGCAAGGCACGAATTGTACAGGATTTAAGGGTGTATACCTGGGGTATGGGAGATAACTCTATTTTCAGTGTCTTCTCAAATATATGATCATCTGTGCATTTGAAAATTCCACCTCAATTCCAAGCTTCTTGGTGATAAAGATTGTTTACATTGGATTTGGCCAGTTAAAAATATGACTCCTTTTCCTTTTACCTTTCCATAGTTGTGCTCCTTGTATTTTAATATCTTATTGCTGCTTATGCCAGTGTCAGGCAGTGTGTTATAATTATATGCCCACAAAATATCATTGAAATATCTCTTTCCAGAAAAAATNTTCATCGAAATATGTTGTCAAAAATGCCAGAAATGTAACACAATTTGTGTGACAACCTTTTTCTATTGAATTTCAAGGGTTTGTAAAAAAACAAAAAATAAATATATTCATCAGAATCTTAGATATTATGAAACTATAGAGCAAACTATACGGTAGTAAAAAATAGAAAGCTATGTTTGGGAACAAAATTGTAATATTATCTGATCATCTCTTATACCGCCGTCTCCTAAGATAAATAAAGAATAATCAGAATCAAACGAATACAACTGGAGGACAGAATTTAAAGGAATTTAACAATACAGCTGGGTGGCTGTCTGTGCTTTTTTTTTTTTTTTAATGAATTAATCAAGCATAGTTACCCTCAAACCACACCTCCCCCTCCCCAGCCGACCTGAAAATAAAAAAGACAAATGCAGTCATTTGGTAATTTGGACATCCACTATGTCAATTATAAGAATTCAAAAGTTTTTTGTTATTGGTAACTAGTTATTTTTTATCTCATAAACAAAGAAACTAGCAAAAGATGGGTGTGTGGTAACTTTCCTTGACAATTTCAAATTTTTGTCTGGGTGCCATGAAAAACATAAATTTAAATATTTTAAAAATCGGACGGTAAAAGTTTGTATAATTTGGTGCAATGATGTCTATATGTCTATTCTTCAGTGTATCATTTTTTGGTGGAAATTAATTGACAGGAATTTTTTTAATCTGATTTTTAATACCAAGGTGGTCCTCAGGGCATCCTCCCTTTGTTGCAGTTACCACTGTTTTGCACGTGATTATCTCCAAACAGGATATTCAGATATGCTAGATATTTCATATTTATTCAACAACAACACTCTCATGTGTATTTAAGCCAAAATATTCCCTTTCAATCAGAAATAAATGTGCATATCTATTAGAATCTTCCGAAACTAGTATTACCATCTGGCGTCCAAAATTGCTATATTTAGGATGTGCTATGGAGAAAACGGCACAGTGAAAATGGTTGAAACTTTGGCAGATAATGTATTTAGACATAACAATTCCATGATGCAAATTTTTAAAAAATTGATTGATGGGAAAATTTTAGGGTAACCCAGGTCTACACCCTTAAAAAAAGATATAGTGATATCATGGAAATGAAGATGCAAGAGTGCTATTAACTAGATTTGAGAAGTAAACACTGCTGGAGTGCCTGCTCATTTATCATCAAATCATAAGATGAGTGCAACATTACTGCAGCTCTGCTAAAAATTTAAGCTTCACAGTCCACATTAAATAGTGTTTTATGATGTGTTCTGTTTTTTGTAGGCTGCTTGTTTAATCTTTTGCCCCAATGATTTACTGTGTTTTATCATTGACTAATATTAATGTAAAATAAAAAAAAATAAAAATGGTCATCTTGGCACTATGAAAAAAAGTTTAATCAGTGATGGTCAACAATTCCACTGATATAAACACAAAAGAACAATCACTTCTCACCTCAAAACATTGAATATAAAAAAGGGCCACAACATTGATAACAAATCAAAATGAAAAACCATAACACTGGAATCAAAAAATCATCATGGAATGTTTGTTGACATTTTTCTCAACATTAATGAAAAAAAAAGCACTTCAGCTGGTTTTTGCTTTCATGAATTTGCTGTTCTCGTTCATGAAAATAAAACTCTCATAAAATAACCACTTATACAGTAACTCTTATATAGTCTTCTGTAAAGATTAATTCTTATGTACATTGTAGATCGAAAATTCAAAATGGCTGCCTTGTCAGGGATTCATATATTTTATAATAAATCTGAAAGCAGAGTTAAAAAACTTGGTCCATATTTGATGGAGTGTTTAAAATACTTTATTTGTTACTTGGATTAACCTGTTTTTCATCAGGTGGAGGTATGGAGTTAGCCTGGAGTGAATAATTCTTCTTGGTAAGGCAGAGTTCATAAAAAAAAAAACCACTTTGAAAAACAAATTTCTAGACTTTAAAATAAACAGTCATGATATTATGCATGGCAAAAGCAGTAAAATTAGTCATGTTTAATTAAATTTGCAGAAACAAATTTAGGATCTCTTTAAGTCCAACCTCCATCCCCAGCTACCCCCATCTCTACTTCATCAACAAATATAATTTACCCCATGTTCTATAGTAAGGCAGCCATCAGATAGAATTTTAAAGGGGTCATCAGATAGAATTTTAAAAGAGACACCATAAGGATGAGTCAGGCCAACTTTTGTTTAATTTGACTCAGTGATATCAAAGAAGGTTTTTTTTTTTTAAATTACAGTTTTTTGCTTAGTGATGGCAACATCCCACATGGTCTTCTGGATCATGTGAGATAACAATAAAAAGACATTAACAATATACAAAGTGCTTCCCTTATATCTATTGTAAGGATCTTGATTATTTATATATATATATATGTTAATACATAATAAATATGAATGTTTGTCATGATTGTAAACTAGTATAAAAACAACAAAAATTTGCATTCTGAGGCCAAACTCGAGAAATAGTTGGTTTGATGTTTCTCTACCTACAATGTGAGCAATAGGTAGGCAGTTTTTTTTTGTCTTCAAAGTTTCCAAAATAGTACATTTTCGTAATAAAAACAAGCTAAAAATCATAAACAAAATTGTTTTCTCAAAACTGTTTTGGGTATACGGCTGATTTGGGGGAGTCTGTCGGGAATCAACAAACCAATATTTTTTATGGAAGGCCTGATATGATATATATAATGAAAGCATTTACAGTGATATATCACGTCACAATTTGACATCTTTTAACACAACATTATGCAAAAATAACACCCATAATTTATCACAGTCCTACTAACTGCTGTATAATTTTTTTATTTGTTCTTTGAATGCATCTTCAATACATTTTCTTTTAAATTTCATTGAATCAGTGACCAGTCCTGAGTCAGGCATCCATACTTCAGGACAAAGTATAATCTTCTTAGGAATACTGAACTTGTCAAGCTTAGCTGAAACAATACAAACAATAAAATCATGTTAAGGTAAAAGTACAATTCATATAACTGATACAAAGTACACATAGGTTCAATGGCATACAGTCAAACTTGTCTGAACAGTCACCCCAAGGTATTCTCAATACATGATTGTATCAATTAAGGTATCAAATTATTGAATAATTAACCAATTCGGTTGTTTCGAATCATTTCCATTCCGTCAAAATTTTGTTATTTTCGTCTGCCAGATCACGTGATTTCGATGGAACTGCTGGTCCTGAGCTTCCGGTGTCAATGTACACAACAAAAACTCCAATCGATATGTGCCGTTTTAACGTTCGATTCTCAAGTTAAAAATATCTTAACATTTTCTGTAAAAGACAGATATCAATTAAATTATTTTATTTGTATCAAAGACTTCAACGCAGAGACAAATAATTCTTTAAAATTAAATTTGTTTTCTTTCTTTATTTGCGACTGTCAGCATCATGAAAGGAAAACGATCTGCCTTTATGTATATATTTCTTATATAAGACAGATAGTGGGGTACCGAACACCAGTATTTATTCAGCGGTTTCCTTGGCGTCTCCATATTACAATTACTTATAATCTACCGCATCTACGACTATGATATGCTGACGTTGTCACAGTAATAGCGTAAACACTGGAAGTCGCCTGCCTATTTGTTCAGACGTCAAGACACGAAAAAGACGGAACGTGGTCGGAATTGACATGATTCGAAACAACCGAATTTGCATATTGTTGTACCATGAAGCAATACAAAAACACCACAGGATTACAAAGTGACCAGCATTTTCTCCAATAAATTACCTGCTGGTAACAACAATACACAAATCATTATGGACCGGAACTGATAATCTGTATTGACAGATCTTAACTGAGATGTCAATTATTTTATGCAGTAATTTTTTCTTTCTTCCAAAGGTGACTGTTGAATACAAGTTGAACTATTTATGTTTCTATGGTGATATTGAACTGTCATGGTAGTGTATATTGGTATGGGGGCCACCATGTCTGTGATCATACAAAATACAATTAATGCCTAAAACTCCATCTATTTGTCCAGCACAATTTTGTAGAATCTCAACTGACCTACCATTATCTAAACTCCATCTTTATGTCCAGCACAATAGTAGAATCCATACTAATCTTGCTAAACCTCCACATTTTTGTCCAGCAAAATTTTGTAGAATCCCAACTACACTTGTTAAAAATCCATCTTTTTGTCCAGCACAATTTTGAAGAATCCCCATGACCCTCGTTAGATTTATTACGAGATAGTTTGTGATAAATCACGTTGAATTAATAATTAGAAATGCCTAAGAAAAAGAGGCAATAAAAAATCTTTAAGTAAAGATGCTATATACCATGAAACACCCAATAAGCTATTCCTTTCAGAATGATTTGATTTATGGTGTTTAATGCCACTTTGAACTATTTTTCAAGTATATCGTGGCGGTATTCCTTTAAGTAATGTGACTGTCTAATTATTACCTAAATATACATACCTTTTAGACCATACTCTGTCATTCTTTTGACAATCTCCTTTTCTAATTCTTTATTCTTACAAAGCTCTGCCATTTCTCCTTCAATATTCATTGACGCAGCCAAATCTTTCAACTGTTTCTGTGATGGTACGACAAAGGCTATGACAAAGTCATGGTAAGAGGATCCATACACACAAATCTGTTCTATCATTGTACACATCTTAAGTGTAGTTTCTACCTGACTTAATGCAATGTACTCTCCAGTCTGAAGCTTGATTAAATCTTTCTTTCTGTCTAAATGAAAAAAAAAGAGGAAAATTATGGTTTTGGTTGGTTTTTGCTTCATACTGTTTAATGTATCAAAATGTCAACAATACTGCAGTGGTTGGTTAGTTCTGTTAAACTCAACAAATTAAATTGTATTGAGCAAGTCAACAGGTAGAATTGTACTGAGCACACAGTACCCCATTTTTGCTTTGAATATTTTCCAGTCTACACTTTCTGCAGTTTAAAGTTTTACCAGAAATATCTATTAGATCAAGACAATTTTTTGAGATAGAGTTTTGGCAAGTCGGTAGTTTTCAAAATAAGCAGTCATATGATATGATTTCCATCCAATTTTCAAACGATTCTGCATCTGCGACATAGGTAAGTCGAACAGCCAAGTGTTCAAACCCTCTGACTTTCTATTTGATTTTGATACAATTTTTTATTTCTTTTACAGTCCTCACGACACAATTCTAATCAGACTGTCAGATGGAAACAGGGTGCAAACTGACTTTGAAACGACATTTTGATTTTCGACTTTTATGTTCGCATGATACAATTTTGTATAAGCAAATAAAAAAAAAAAAAAGGAAATATTGAATGAAAAATCATATCCTTTAAATGCACCTTAAGATTCCCTCTACCAATACAACTGTCATGGTATACAGGATTCTCTGTCAAAATATGTGCATAACTTTGCATCTGTGGTATAGGTGAAATATTGTTGAAAGTTATGTTAAACACTCGTAACCAAATTATATATGAGCAAGTTTGATGAATATCATTAATTTCTTTACCTATAATAGATAAACAACCATCGTCTTCAATTTGTCCAATATCACCAGTACAGAAATATCTGACCCCATCTATTTCTGTAAAATCTTCTTTTGTTTTCTCTGGCATTTTGTAGTATCCCTGAACAATGTTACCTCCTCCAAGTAAAATTTCACCCCTTGGGTAAGGTTTATCTGTTGATTTGTAACGACCTGAAAATATATCAATGATAAAACTTAGCATTTAGTTGACATCGCAGGGCAATATTAGAACTGAACAGTTACAGTCTACCTTGTGCTTCTTTGGTGGAGGTTGACAACTTGAACAGTTTACCTTGTGCTTCTATGGTGGAGGTTGACAATTTGAACAGTCTACCTTGTTTTTCTATGGTGGAGGTTAACACTGCACTCATAAAACAACATGACTATCTCATAATCTTTCTTACATTAGATCCTTAAAGTACAGATCAGTTTTGTTATACCCAATAACTCAATAGACAAAAGAAACAACCGGTTTAAGCCATCAGTTAAATATTCTCCATAATGAAAAAAAAACTTTCACTTAATCTGTTTTTTATCAGCAGGAAAATGTTATAACAATTTATAAAAAGGTATATTTACTGACATAAATGATACATGTATGCACCATCTTTTTTGAACTGACACAAAATTGAAAGATATTTTGTGGAAATAACTTTATATATCAGGTGGAATAAAATCTATGCAGCTTTTTTTTTTTTATTGTTTACATAACCATTTGAGATCAAATTATTAAGTGGGAGATCCCAATGATCACATTAACCAGTAAAACTCTGCCACATTTTTGCACCTGTCCTAAGTCAAGACCTGAATTTCCATTGCCATTTGTCTGGTTCTTTTTTGTGTTCAATGATTTGAGGGGAGAAGCAGTCATTTGTTTTGTTGATATTGTTGACTATCACTGTTTAAAAACTTTCTTTTATAATACCTTCAGGCCAGTCTCTAAGTCGAATTTCACTACAGTGTAGAGGAGCTCCAACTCTTCCTGTTGAAAAGTCTGTCACTGAAAGAAAAAATTAACAAAATACTTGAAACCTTGGTAAATGGTCTTGATCTATTGAAAGTCTTCTGGTTGATACTTCATATTACAGATACATTTCTGTCAAATTCTGCAAATTTAATATGATACATACATAGATTTAAAGATTTGTCTAAAGTATCTATTTCATCATAAACCCATAATTACTATAGAAAAAATATTTAAAAGTGAACTATAGAAACCTTCATTTTATATTATATAGGGTGTCATTCTAAAGAAAAACAATGTTAAAGAGAGATAATCAACAAATCATCTTGCTAATCTTGATATTTAGGGGTGAGTGAGTGATTTTTGTTATAAAACCAACTCAGCAATTTTTCAGCTATATCATGGCGAGAATAAGTTAATTTTCAATGAAATGTTGATGAGGTCCTCTTTGAACTAGACCAACACGCTTAGTTAGATTTTTATATGAAACAACAGTCTGCAGATAGGCATGCCACACTCGATGCAAGCACACTAACCATTACACCACCGATGCCGTTCTCTTGACATGTATAAAGCATCATGAAGAAGCCAGACCTTGAAATAAAATTATATCATTTAAGTACGCAACACTTTAATATATCAAATGGTACAAATAACTGGTCAGTAATTTATCACATATCTTACCTTCTGCTATAGTCCCAGCCCCACAAGTTTCTGTTAATCCATATCCCTGTAAAACAGGGCAACAAAAACAAACATTCATAAACACTTGTGATTTCTCCGACAGTGGAGCACCTCCACAAAGCATCAGCCTAATCCGTCCACCAAGTAAATTACGAATTTTCTGGAATATTAGTCTGAAATAAAAACAACAAAATATGCTAATCTTAAACAATGAAAAATAAAATATGTTAACTAAGAGCAAAGTTTCATATTTTATGTAAATGCACTAGGGTTTATATCATTAAATTGATCTGAATGAAATTCCTATTTTTGGTTTGTTTTAGTTCATATGATCTGAAGCACCATGTGAGCAATTGCCATCGCTTTGACATTATATAATTTTCTGCATAATTTTTCAACAGGTAAAGTTGGTGCTTAATGCCAACATTAGCAATATTTCAGCTCTATCGTGGCAAAATGAAATCGGATTGTATACAAAAAAAAACATACTTATCTAGTAAAGGTGTGTGGTAACCATCAACAAGTCTTCTGGTTTTGTATGCACAAGTAAACTTGAATAAGGCCTTAGAAAATTCCCCATCCTCTGTAACTTTCTCCCATACTCCTTTATATAATCTGTCCATTATTTGCTATTAATCAGAGAACACACACTATTTAGTATGATATAATTGTTCAAATTCAAAAAAATTGCCTCATTTTTGGAATTAATTTCAAAATTATATTACCTAATGGTGTTAGTGTTATCAAGAGCATTACTTGTAAAATACTAGGTATATTTAGTGAGCATACTAAAGCTGGACACAATACTCACGGAATAAACAAATCCTTCATATTTGCAGCTCAATGTAGAGTGCAGTTGAGAATTTTTTGGGATTTCAATCACAAAATTTGATGTCAAATACTCACACATCAAAGTATAAACATAGAGTTTTCTGTTTAATGTTCTAGTTTAAATTTGTCAAAAGACCAATCTCTATATTCAGATGAGACAACAGCATAGCACACACAAGCTGTTATCCATTGAATGTTATCAATCTATATCTAGTTGTAAAAATAGCTTCCTTTTATTAATATCAAGTGTAGTTATAGATGGACCATAGTAGGGAAGTCAATTAGCTGATGCTTCCATTATCAATTTTTTTTCAAATTTGTGCACCCTTAAATTCCCCTGTAACAATAACATTTGTTCTTTCCTACTTACTGGTACTGCTGCCATCAAGGTTGGTTGTAGCATATTTATATCTCCTTTGCTGCCTTTCTTTATTTTACTGGACTGTAAATAAAAGTAATCACATTTAAAACCATTTCTGCTGGATGAGAATCTGCAGGTATTTTTACTGTTTATTCATATAGGAATTTCTGTTAATATAATATATGTATACATATTTCCCCTAAAAAAGTTTAATTATTAGGATTGTATGTGTATCTAAACACATAATTTGGCTTACAGAAGTTTCTATTCTGTATTTGTTTTTGAATTCCCCAAAAATTATGCCAACTAATATTAAAGTATAGTACAATTTGAGGATCTTTGATTTGGTCTCTCCATATTAATGAACATCTAGGTTACATGCATTTGAGATGTTGTCAATAGTTGAGTCTAATGCTATTGCTATGCAACAAGTTTTCTCATTGGCTAATGTTTTTCGTCAAATCCACTGTTGACATGACTGTAAACTAAGAGTTCTAGTTTGAAAGAGCCGCCATATTGAATTATTGAAATCCAATTACTACAATAAAATAGATCAAAGCGCGAAAGCGCTGATATACGGTTTTGCCTTGAAACTTTATATTAGCTGTGATTTCAAGAATGGATGATTTCCAAATAATCAGACATTCCATACTAACATATATCACCAACTTTAATGCTGCACAGAAGTGATAGTGTAGCTCTTTGTGCATCTCAGACATGCTTGGGATTTTTATTTTGTAGTGTTAAGTATATATGAGGAACATAACATGTCCGACATACTTCGTGATGAATCATTTGACCAATAATTGGTAACCAGTCTGTGTATTCAGGCCAATCAGGGCGTCAACTTAACTATGTCAATGAGGTCAAGGTTATATGTTATATTATGACTGGCATGTACTATACTAAATCAACCATCATAGCAAATATCTCAAACTTCTCAATAAAATGTTCACTTAAATGTGGAATGGGTTAAGAGTCAGGTGACAGAGATCTTACTGACAAGATGAACCACTAAATGTCATTAACTTGGTATAAGCCATAACTCTGGTAAGTATGACATCACAGTATTTGACATCTTTAATTATGGCTATATCCAACATGTCCAAGTGCTTATGTGTTCACTATTGACCAATCAAATTAAAACTGCTCCTATATGTCACTGCATGCAGCTCCATTCTATTTTCTGTTTTTATTACCTTTTCTGACTTTATTATTTAATGCTTT
>MJUT01025765.1:70853-82541 GCA_002080005.1 Gigantidas platifrons
ACTTTTTTGAATCATCCAATTATTCTGCTATTATAATGTGTGTTAACTGTCACATGTTTGAAATTTCCATCAATTTTAAAAGAAAAAGAAGCTAGGTTAGGCATATATTTGTTCGGTCCTGCATAATTTTGCCTATCCAAGGGACAAACTTTAGGAAAGATTGTGGTAGGGGCCTAAAATTAGGGATGGTCAGGTGACAGTAAACACACCTATTTTTTGTGTTTTAATCAATACCATTGCTATGGTTTAAAACAAACATTCATCTAAAATCATGAAACTACATATACATGTATGTGAAAGTGAATCAAGAGTAAATCTAAATGCTTATCAGTCTGACAAGCGACTCCTGATTTTCCTAATTTTTCCTGAATTTTAGCTGTTCCTGATTTTTTTCTGAATTTGTTAGATAAAATCCTGATAACTTCTGATTTTGAACTTTTTCCCGACAAAAAAGAATAATAACAATATGTTGAAATTATTTTAGTGTGAAGCAAATTTACCTTGTAGGTAAGTTAGATTGATTTGAGGTTAGGTTGCCAATTACATTCTGATATAGGTCGGATCTAATAATAATTCATACAAGCCAGGGTTTTTGTTAGACCTAATAATGTTACGGACAATTGTCCTAAAAGTGGTATTTCCTATCAGTCATTCCCTGTTTACTTAACTAAATATTTGTCCTAAAAGTCTTCAAAGCTTAAGTCATTTTCAAAATCTTTAGGCCATTTGCCTAGAAAATGCCCCAAACTGAAACCCTGCAAGCTTATCACCAACACGGTGTGGGTTCGCGCCCAGCTTTGTAAATTACAAAAAAGGGTGTACTCGACTCACAACCACAAGTGATATAGTTTACCAGTTGCTTGCCCTGGGTTCTCTCCGGGAACTCTGGCTTCCTCCACCACTAAAACTGGTCGCCATGATATAGCTGAAATATTGCTGAAAGTG
Organism: Gigantidas platifrons; assembly: GCA_002080005.1. Classification (NCBI taxonomy): domain Eukaryota; kingdom Metazoa; phylum Mollusca; class Bivalvia; order Mytilida; family Modiolidae; genus Gigantidas; species Gigantidas platifrons. The sequence continues at coordinate 71,799 of MJUT01025765.1, forward strand.
GCGTAAAACACCAACATTCAAATTAAAAACAATAACGCTAAAAATTCTTACTTTACCCATTTGCTAGGCAAAGTTATTCTAAAAAATGAAAGCTGATCACTCATTTTTTATTTACATACCCAAGAAAAGACAGATATAATATTACAATGTATATCAACAAAAACTACTTGGAATAAATTGATCAATCATTTCTTTTAATTAAAGATAGTTCAAATTAATTACATCGAACATTTTTCAGATTATATTTTATATATTAGAGAGGATTACCATTTATAAATTAATCAGAATTGCTACAAATGCAAAGTTGGCCTAACATTAGTAAAGTAGTAATCTAAAATTCTGAAAAAATGGATACCTCATATGATACCCTTGAAGATGTCAGCATAGTGTTTTAGTATGAAGGATTCCATGATGGATTCTTTAAGAGGAATAAGTGTTAAAGAACTGGCACAGTAACGATCACTAACAGATTTACGCACAATGTTCTCTAACTCTCTCACCAGCAAATAGAAGTTGTCACTTGGCTTTTGAAAAAGTTGCTCACGGTCATTAGTTGTTATAAGGTTCGAAAAAATGGAAACGAAAACAAATTTCATCTCTTTCTCTAATCTCATTCTAATAGAATCTGATGATGCAGCCATTACACTAATATTACTGAATTGTTTACTGTGAAGGAACGGATCATTTGCAATGTTCTTTAGTGTAGACTGATAAGCAGCTGGAAAAATCTGACTGAAATGATCATCTTGACATGAAAATCTGTTGTCACTTTTAATCCCACTTGTTGTTACCTTTTGTTATCAGTAGCTCTGGCATCAATATTATGCTGTTTTTTTTTCACATGGCCACAAAAACCCGATATTGTCTTAAGAACTTTGCTACATTCAGGACATTTATATTTAACCTGGTCACTAGTTTTTTTTTAAGTCTTCTGCTTTTTAGATGGTTTACTGTTTTCATCTTCACTATTACTGTGGTCAGTATCATACTCAGTGTATTCACCTAGTATATAAATAAATCAAGATCAATATAAAACACATATTTACTATATAAAACACAATTGTCAATGACACACTGTTTTTTTATTCAGTTTATACAGGTCCATCGCTTAAATAAATGGCATAGTCTCTATGGTATACCCTTGGTGGTGAAGGTGTAGATTGTGGTTTAAGACATTCACTGGCTGATCTGTTGTTGTACACCTTTTTTTTTTCTTTCAAAGCAATATACTCTTAAACCAGATTATTTTTAGGGGCCCGGGTGGCTCAATGAGTTAGGTCGCTGGATCTAACAACTCATACAAGCCTATCACCAATCCGGCGTGGGTTCGCGCCCGGCTTGTAAATTACAAAAAAGGTGCACTCGACTCGCAACCGCAAGTGATAAAGTTTACCAGTTGCTTGCCCATGGTCGGTGGTTCTCTCCGGGTACACCGACTTCCTCCACCACTAAAACTGGTCGCCATGATATAGCTGAAATATTGTTGAAAGTGGCGTTAAACACCAAAAATCAATCAATCAATCAATCAGATTATTTTTTTTTTATACAAGTTTATGTAAAGCAGAATATTTTTCTGTGGCCAATGCTGTGACAGATTATTTAATTTCTTTCCCTTCTAAATCATAATATTCTTTTAGGAAAAAACCATAACCCCCTCCCCCTCTTTCAAGTTAAATGGTCGTTCCCAAAATTGAATTTAATTAATTTAAAAAACAATGTTTGTAATTAGGATGATATATACAATCAATGATTAGAATATCCTAAATCATTGACCTGATTAATTGTTTTAAAACACTTTTAATCTGGTGATTACAAATCGTTAGGCCTATGTACAAACGTAAACATTTAGATTCTAAGATAATTAGCTGCTTATTTTATTTTTATTATACAAATCCTTGATTTGACACCCAAAGAGAACAATAATTAACCTTCCAGACGAGTTTAAGGCATATTGTATGATTATAAAGTTGTTTCTTACCTAGATACCCAAGTTTAAAGAAAATAAACTCTGTCCTAGAAACATGTCAACATCGCCTCGTTTAAAACGGAAATCGGTAGTCTAAGGATTAGAATAAAATCTCGCGAACGAGAGTAGCATAAAACCTCGCCACGCGAGATAAAGCGAGAAAATACGAGATTCATATCCTTCCTACTATATAAATCCTTGGTTGACTCAAACTCTAATAAGTCATTACCATGGATACGCTATCTTAAAACTCTACACTGTAACTTTGGTATCCAGTACTCAATTGTAAGTGGTAAGAATGGTTTGTTTGGTATATAGTGTAATGGGGTTAAGGTTAGTGTTATTGTGCCTAACGCCACTTTCAACAATATTTCAGTTACACCGTGGGGTCAATTTAATTTGGTGGAAGAAAAACCACCGACCTGTCGCAAGTCATTGGTAAACTTTATTACATAATATTTTATCTAGTACACTTCGCCATCATGGTGTAAATGGTCATCTTGAAGTTTAAAGTAATGTAGCAAACTATTAAAAAAATAATAAACATTAGAGAAAACTGAAGGGGCAATAAATAATGTACAATCCAGAGAAACTGGCAACATTAGGTACATAAGACACAGGACGAAGATAATAAACATTAGAGAAAACTGAAGGAGCAATAAATAATGTACAATCCAGAGAAACTGGCAACATTGGGTACATAAGACACAGGACGAAGATAATAAACATTAGAGAAAACTGAAGGAGCAATAAATAATGTACAATCCAGAGAAACTGGCAACATTAGGTACATAAGACACAGGACGAAGATAATAAACATTAGAGAAAACTGAAGGAGCAATAAATAATGTACAATCCAGAGAAACTGGCAACATTAGGTACATAAGACACAGGACAATGACAGACAAAAGACACTACTATGCGGAGGCAAACACAAATAACGTAAATAAGACATGAGCCCTCGTACAAGCAACTGGAGGTAAAGACGAACCGAAATCGTTTTTATGCGGAAACTGTAGCGTACATCACAACACTGAACTCAGAACATAATTAAAGACAGATTTGATTTGCTAGAGCAAAATGTTGAACATCAATATACGCTTCTACTTCTTCTACTTTTCTACTTCTACTTCATAAGAGGCCGCCTTCAACTAATTGAAGATTCCACCAATTACTCAAACATACACCAACATGTTTGTAATATTACTTAACACTTCTTTATTCTTTTATAATTTATAAGAATGCATCATTTAAAAGATTTCCATGATTTGTTTTTATTTTTAATTGTTGTTTTGTTTACTGGGGTCCGTTGTTGAACTTGTGATTCAATTAATCATATGATTAGCCAAAAGTACACAACTAATTCCTAAAGGGAAAAGTATATTCTAAAAACACGTACTTACATTTAGCACAGGGCTAATAATCTCCGAGGGTATCACCTTCCCATTAGCCTGTGCTTTGCACTGCCATGGTCTATTAGATGCAGTGGCGGATCCAGAGGGGGCGGAGGGGACGTTCGCCCCCCCCCCCCCTAACAAACAAAAAGAGAGAGAGAGAGAGAGAGGGCCGTCTTCCGTCCCTCTATTAAACATATCAGTATTCATTCATTCGTCTGTTAAATGTAATACATTATTATATATTTTACCCGTTGTATTGTCCTTTTACTTTATCTACATAATTACTTTTGAACTTTTTTTAACCCTAACCCTAACCCTAACCCTAAGCAGTCGACGATTAATCAGACAATCATCTTGAAGTCATTTTTGACTGACGTTCATAAATTACGATGTTATGATTTAACGTGGATTCATTAAATTCCTTTCCGATAAAATTCGCTTCTTATTGTTTTCTACTAATTTCTAATGGCATGTCATGGCATCATCAACAAAATATAGAAAGCTACAGCAAGGTCGCTTAGATAGTTTTTTTTTTATCTAAGAAATATTAGCCATCTACGTACATTTTAACAATACTCCATACCAATACCTGGAACGTTACCAACAAATTGATATTACTTACAGCCCACAAAATAAAGTATAATCCTTTTAACAGATTCTTGAAAATTCTTGAAAATTTGTCCACACCCTTCTTTTTCTTCAACCATCACATATATGACAATAGTAAAACGATGAGACAAATAATTGGGTATTCTAACAACAGAAAACAAAGTGATATTATAATCCCTTAGACATCAAAATCCATCCATTCTACAAACACTTCAATACAAATTACCCCATTTTCAACAGAGAAACATGAGAAAATTGGCTAATATAGCACACCGGGTATTCCGAAACTCGGTGCAAGCTAGTTATTTTGAACGTTTTCATTGGTCAATTTTGAATTTTTGGACACTACCGACCGTGGAGTATGACGGCAACGGAACACGGAACAGCCAATTCAAAATTGACCAATGAAAACGTTCAAAATAACTAGCTTGCACCGAGTTCAAAGTGTCCGCACCTCTTCCGGCGTGATAAGGAAATCAGGGGAGTCAGAGCTCCAGATAGATAATTTCAAGCGACATCTCCCTTTAACTTACACTCACTGCTTAGAAACTAAATGTATTTGAAACTTTTTGGAGAAGATTCATGCATTTTAATACACTTCATCACATTCACAAAATGCTTCAAAATTGTTCACGGAAAAGCTTCCTAAATACTCAAAACCAGGGGCGGATCCAGGNCCCTAAAATTGGAAAAAAAATATGATTTTTGTTTGCGTAAAATCGTGATTTTTCACACGATATACCCCAAAAATGTTCTCGCCTCCCTCCGCTCGGCGCGATTTTTTTAAGTGCGCCCCCTAACTTAAACCCTGGATCTGGTCCTGAAAACACAGGAGCTTCCGGGGGGCTTAGCCGCCCGGGGCCCCCTACCAGGTCTCTGCCCTGGACCCGCTAGAGACCTTAAGCGGTCCCCAGACCCCTCGCCGACTTTCGTCCCCCCTAACACAAAATCCTGGATCCGCCCCTGAGATGTATTTATTATAGACATTTACAGTACCTAAATAATGTAATTATTATCAAACATAATGTTCAACTCCCTCAGATATAGGTCACCTTAGCAGAATGTTGGTTTTATTGTTCCCGAATACATTTAAATTATTTGGCCTTGTTATTTATTAATTCAACTGCAGTTTTTCCTATAATTCCATTTGAATGAATAACACAATCTGATGATAACTGTACGTCCTAACAATTAAAATAGAAAAACATGTATGTAAGAGGAAATAGCCACGCTGCTGTCGTAAAACTACCCTCAAAACAATAGGGTGTGTTCGATTTATTAGGTAACTGCAGTCTGTTTGATGTAGTGATTCCGTTCTCAAATCGTTTATTAGTTTTGTTACAGTAATATTTGTTATAAAAAAACAAAGCTTAATAAAAAAAATATGATATTTGTTTAAAGATATAAAATCTAAAAAGATGGAAGTAAGTGGGAAAGCTTAGTCTCCTCATACGTTTATGAAATGGTTGTTAGACAATTAAAAAACAATGAGTCAAAACTAGGCGTCAAATAAAGCCTGATAAACAGGAAAACACATTTGGTTAATGTTGTTAATTATGTTGTCTAAAGGAGTAGGTATGATAAGGGCAGAAATTGACCTAAAATTATAAATGAAACGATTAGCTTTCGTTGTTTGTTGATTTTATAAGATCTTTATCCCATCTAATATTTTGGTAATAATTTTCCATATTTGCACGTGCGATGACGTCACACTAGTCAATGAAAAGTCTATCGTTTCGTGAAAATATATGAAATCTAACAAGAAATGTGTATTTAATGTCAATTTTCAGTATATCCACAAGCAGATACCAACGACATATTTTAGTATGATGTTTAATATACATAAACACATATCTCATTTAATTTTTGTGCTGGTACCCGAGTCTGAAGAGTATGAAATTTGCAATCAAAAAATATTTTTACGGTCGATTTCTCGTCAGCGGCCATTTTTTTATTGGCCGTTTTCATTCGTAATAGACAGAAATGGAAATCGACCTTTTAATCTCATCCAAAATAAAGTTGGTTATCGTAGTTGTTTTACTAGTGGAGTAAAACTTGAACAATTTTTATGAAAAATGGTTAAATTTTGGATGTGATTTACTGCCGACCTGATTGTACATCGAGTCCGACGTGTTTTTTTAGTGGAATTTCATATGTTACTATACTAAAATATACTTTAATATTATGATGTGCTAACATTATTTAATGTTAAAATAACCGTTAAAACAAACTATCAAATGTCCATATATTATAGCACTTCATTTTGGGTTAACTACTCAGAGCAAACTTTTTTAAAGCATGACAAATAAAATAACTTGATATTTATTATACAGACACAAAATGAAATCCACATGTTCAGATTTTGAGGACTGATTATTTTGATAGATTGTCATTATATTGAAGTCTTTCCCCATTTTCCATGATATTACAATTTACATACGGATACTTATTTAATATCGGAACTTCAGTATCCATTCATTGGAGTGTTACAATGTAAGTTTAATCTTGATGGATTATTGCAAGTAAATTATGACCATAATGAGATTACAAAACATGGTTTTCCCCTACAATAAAAAACACAAAACATCATTTCAAAAAACATTGGAACAATATTGATTATAAAATAGCATGTATGAATATATTGACGCTATATGTTCCCAGTTCTTTAAATTGTGAAATGCTGGGTAACATAATAAGAAATTTAGAAATATAGCTGATAATTTTCTAGTACAAATTCTTAATCATTAGTAAAAGTGATTGTTGCTTAACGCCAAGTGAACAATTCTTCAGCTATAGCGTGGCGAGAACAAGTTTAGTGTATATCAAATGGTGATGTCCGCTTTGTTCTAACACACTTAGTTGGATGTTTTAGTGCCAGCTCCTCGGGTAGACATGTGGCTTTACTCTGACACATTATCATGATTCAGAGCCAACCAGTTTGTTGTTCTTACTCTTTACTGTTGTGTTCTTAGTAGAGATGTAACACATGTCAATGTTATAGTCTTTGTTCTAACACACTTAGTTGGATGTTTTAGTGCCAGCTCCCCTGGTAGACATGTGGCTTTACTCTGACACATTATCATGATTCAGAGCCAACCAGTTTGTTGTTCTTACTCTTTACTGTTGTGTTCTTAGTAGAGATGTAACACATGTCAATGTTATAGTCTTTGTTCTAACACACTTAGTTGGATGTTTTAGTGCCAGCTCCTCCGGTAGACATGTGGCTTTACTCTGATACATTATCATGATTCAGAGCCAACCAGTTTGTTGTTCTAACACACTTAGTTGGATGTTTTAGTGCCAGCTCCTCGGGTAGACATGTCGCTTTACTCTGACACATTATCATGATTCAGAGCCAACCAGTTTGTTGTTCTTACTCTTTACTGTTATGTACTTAGTAGAGATGTAACACATGTCAATGTTACAGTTTGTTGTTCTTATTTTTGCTTCAGGAAGCATGATTTCTTTATATCACCACTAAGTCAGTTTGTGTGTGTTGTCCTTTGGTAAATAAACATTCATAGCTTATTTAATCAACTTTCTCAGTTGTAGAAGTAAAAATTCAAATATGACCATTCAATGAAGTTATTCATGATTGACTGTGGTATAGCTAGTACAATATAATTAAAATTGGAGGGTTGGGTGACAGAAATATTACCTGACATGACCTCTCACACAGATGTTGTTACCTGACATGACCTCTCACACAGATGTTGTTACCTGACATGACCTCTCACACAGATGTTGTTACCTGACATGACCTCTCACACACATGTTGTTACCTGACATGACCTCTCACACAGATGTTGTTACCTGACATGACCTCTCATACAGATGTTGTTACCTGACATGACCTCTCATACAGATGTTGTTAGCTGACATGGCCTCTCACACAGATGTTGTTACCTGACATGACCTCTCACACAGATGTTGTTACCTGACATGACCTCTCACACATATGTTGTTACCTGACATGACCTCTCACACAGATGTTGTTAGATGTTGGTGTATCTCAAAAGAAAATAATAAAGATGCAACAACCATCTAATTTTAATTAGGCATTGCATTGTCATACGTAACTAAATGAAATTAGGAGCTGATCTTTTGTAATAAGGTTTTTTTTTATGAATAAAGTGGCTGAGCAGCAGCCATTTTGATGACATTTAATTGACATTTTGGTATATTACCTCCCATTACTATAAGTTGGTTTGAGATCTAGAGCTTATATTTTGTAGTGAAGTAGGTCATAATAAAGAGCTGATGCACAGAAAATATTTTTATGAAAAATTCAAGATGGTGAAACAGTGGCCATATTGTTAGCATTTTAATGATGTTTTGATATAAGCCAACTGTAAATTGAAGATGGTTTGAGATCATAAACTTATATTTTGTAGTGTAATTGTGTTTATTGGTCCGAATCTAATTCTTGAATTTATTTTTATATAGCACTAAATAAAAACTGGAAAAAAAAATTACTGGTCTGAATAAAGGTTCACTGTTCTGAAACACAGATTCACTGGTCTGAACACAGGTTCACTGGTCTGAACACAGGTTCACTGGTCTAAAATCAGGTTCACTGGTCTGAACACAGGTTCACTGGTCTGAACACAGGTTCACTGGTCTGAACACAGGTTCTTTGTCCAGAACACCTGTGTTCATCGTGAAGACTGAATATGGTGGAATGGTGGCAATTTTTAATGATATTTTATCAAGGTTTTCTGTATTTGGCCTCCATGGTTTGGTTGATTTGTTTGATTGTGTTTAACACCACTTTTAACAATATTTTAGTTATATCTTGGTAGTCACTTTTATTGGTGGAGGACCCGGAGAAAACCACCGACTTGTCGCAAGTCACTGACAAACTTTATCACATAATGTTGTACACATTTCCCTGATCGATATCCGAACTCACAACATCAGTGGTGATAGGCACTGATTGCATAGGTAGTTGTAACTCCATAGTTTGTTTTTGTCTTTTATCAATATGTTAATTTTTATACAGTTGAATCTTGTTATTAATGAACTCAAATGAGTCATTTCCATTGATATTCTTTTCTGATGGTAGAAACGTTAAGCTTGATATTATAGAGATAACTCAAATTCTCTCTTTCAAGTAACTTCATGGGTCCCTTTGAATATTACAGAAGGTTCAGCTGTATTTTTTCATAAAATTTTAATCAAGAAAAAAAACAGAAGACAAATTATCAATTTATCATGAATCGTGAATTTATTTTTTAAGAGCCCTTCTGGCTCAGTGAGTTAGGTAGTTGGATTATCTAACAACCCATACAAGCCTATCACGAATACGACGTGTGTTCACGCCCGGCTTTGTAAATTACAAAAAAGGGTGCACTCTACTCGTAGCTGCAAGTAATAAAGTTGCTTGCCCATGACCGGTGGTTTTCCCCGAGTACTCCGGCTTCTTCAACCACTAAAACTGGTCGACATGAGATATCGATCAAAAATTATGAAATTGTTTTCATTCTGTCCATCCATCCATCACAAAAATTGTACATGCAACCCCTACATTGTATTCTTGCTTATTAGCGTATGGAGAATTGCATATCTTTACAGCATTTTCACTTGACCATTTTTGTAAAAAGGTTTATTGTCCGTTTTGATGATATCATCAAAACCTTTGTATGCAGAATACCTCATTCAGTTTAAAATAACATTTATGGGGCACGGATGGCTCAATGAGTTAGATAGTTAGATTACCTAATAACTCTTACAAGCCTATCACCAATACGGCGTGTGTTTGCGCCCAGCTTTATAAATTACAAAAAAGGTGCATTCGACTCACAGTCGCAAGTGATAAAGTTTACCAGTTGCTTGCCCATGGTTGGTGATTCTCTCCGGGTACTCCAGCTTCTTCCACCACTAAAATGGTCGCTATGATATAGCTGAAATATTGCTGAAAGTGGCGTTGAACACAATAAATCAAATCAAATTAAAAGAAAATTCCTTAAAACTTTACAGGCCTCCTTATTACTATATTGAGAACTGCCTATCAGTACGGCAGTTTGATTGGACCATTCTTGATGGAGTTATTACTCTTTTTGAATTCGAAAAATCCACACACACACACAAAAAAGATTTAAAATGTAGGAGGAATTAAAATGAGAATTCCTTAAAACTTTGCATGCTAGCTTATTATCTTATTAGAGAAAAGGGCCCAGGTGGCTCAATGAGTTAGGTGATTGGATTACCTAACAACTCATACAAGCCTATTACCAATACGGCGTAGGTTTGCGTCCAGCTTTGTAAACCACAAAAAGGTGTACTCGACTCGCAACCGCAAGTGATAGTTTACCAGTTGCTTGTCCATGTTCTGTGGTTCTCTCCAGGTACTCCGGCTTCTTCCACCACTAAAACTGGTCGCTATGATATAGCTGAAATATTGCTGAAAGTGGCGTAAAAACCAAAAATCAATAAAATCTTATTAGATGTTGATAGAACCAGATTCGATGGAGCGATTGTTCTCTGAATATGTCATAAAAAGACATGAACTGTCTTTGTATGGGAAATGCCTACATTTTAGACCTATATTTTTATTGTGTCAGTTTGATATGTACATTTTTTCAATTTCTTGCAGGGCCCGGGTGGCTCAATGAGTTAGGTAGTTGGATTACCTAACAACTCATACAAGCCTATTACCAATACGGCGTGGGTTTGCGCCCAGCTTTGTAAACCACAAAAAGGTGTACTCGACTCGCAGCCGCAAGTGATAGTTTACCAGTTGCTTGCCCATGTTCGGTGGTTCTCTCCAGG
>MJUT01025765.1:89909-100814 GCA_002080005.1 Gigantidas platifrons
TAGAATGCTTGTCTCCAGTGAGGTAGAGTTGATAAACCACATCTCTGGTGTAATGGTTAGCATGCTTGTCTCGAGTGAGGTAGATTGTAAGTTTGAACCCGATTGGGTCAAACCAAAGACTATGAAATTTGTATTTGTTTCTTCTCCAATTGACCAAGATGGTCGACCTGTCTATCAATGGACTTGTTTCAGTGAGTTAGCACTATAAAAATCAAACTAAGCCTGTTAGTCTAGTACAAAGTGGACCTCATATTGAAAATTAACTTGTTCTCGCCATGATATAGCGGAAAAATTGCTGAGTTGGCGTTAAACAACAATCACTCACTCACTCACTCACTCACTCACAACCCATTACAGTAGTCATAAATATCCAAAGAAAGTAATGAACTTCATGAGAATCCTGATGTACAAAAGTGAAAATTTGTTCAATAGTGACAAAGATGCTCAGATGTTGCGTATGGACAGGAAGTAAAGAGTATTGTTTAAATGCATGCTTGGGGCTGTTTCACATTCATTTGATGGTATGAGTTATGCTCATTATTGAAGGGAATGTCGTGGTCGAGTTCGTATGGTAGTTGGATTTACAACTACCTATACGATCATTACCTATCACCACTGATTTGAGTTCGAATCTCGATCAAGGCGAGGTGTACAGCATTATTTGATAAAGTTTGTGGTTTTCTCCGGGTCATCCGGTTTCGTCCACCAATAAAACTGACCGCCACGATATAACTGAAATATTGTTGAAAGTGGCATTAAACACCATCAAACCAACCAAATCCTTTCATACTAATTGGTTAATTAATCGTGTTTGGTAATTTCAGGCCACTTTAGCTGTAGGAGAATTTGATAATGTTTGGGAAATTAATTCAAAATGGGGTAGAATTGATTTCTCGAAGTAAGTTTAATAATTATAGTACAGTGGAACCTCTCTAATCCGACACACCAAGAAACCAGAGAAATGTGTTGGATTGTACAGAATGCCGGAATACCCCGGTTTTATTTTAGTAAACAAAAATAGTGTGGGACCATACATTTTAGTCGAATGTCACAGGATGTCGGAAAACTCAGGTGTCGGATTGTTCCACTGTATAACTATTCTTGTATAACGAATATCGAAAAAAAAAATCATGAGTAACTGAACAACACAGTGTAAGATATGCGTGTTAGCAAACGAGTGAATTGTCATCGTCGTTCGGTTACGTGTGATTTATTTTTGATACAAAAGTAGTTATGCTGTTTATTACATAAATTTTACATATTTGTTTGTGGTAATTATACGTTTAAAAAAGGAACTTGTTTTTCATTGTCGGAGGTTCAAAGACCTATTCGATTTGAAATAAACGTTTGTATTTTATGACTAAAAATGTTTCTTTTATCTGATTGGCTAAAATCATGATTTTTTTTCTTTATAGAACTTTATGAATACTGTCTCTGCAAAGATTACGTTAGATCGTTCCAGGGGAGCCATTAGAACGTGAAACTAAAGTTAAAAGTAGGGATTTTCTGATTTCATGTCTAAATCTTGTTACCATTAAAATTTACCCCAAAAACACATGTAGTGCTTAATGCCAATTTATAAAACAAAACCCAGAGGACAATGATAACAGTTTCATATAATAAGACAATTACTGACTTTTGTTTTCATTAAATTAAGGATCTATCATTCTAAGATATATGACTTTTGTTTCGATTAATTTAAGGATCTATCATTCTAAGATATATGACTTTTGCTTTGATTAATTTTAGGATCTATCATTCTAAGATATATGACTTTTGTTTTGATTAATTTAAGGATCTATCATTCTAACATATATGACTTTTGTTTTGATTAATTTAAGGATCTATCATTCTAAGATATATGACTTTTGTTTTGATTAATTTAAGGATCTATCATTCTAAGAGTATACCTGATGAAGTATATTCCAGAAACATGTCATGCGCACTAAATGTGTTTTCTATGTGTGTATTAGCTTAGTATAACGTCTAATGAATTAACTATAAAATGTTAATTATGAATTAATGAATTGTAAAAAAAAAAACAACAGGTACGACGATATACATGTAGATGGGTTTTTTATGAAAGAATATTTTTGTAAATTTTAAATAAATTTTGTTTCCTCTTTTGGAAATTTCACACAGTATACAAAAATATACAATCTTGTTAAAATTAGATATTTGTCGGATCTTTTTAACCTTACCCATAGGGTCATATGAGGTATTGCCATCACTTGGTGTCCGCCATCCTCGTCATTTGTAAAATTTTACACATTAATCTTCTTCTCTGAAACCACTCGGCCAATTAGAACCAAGCTTAGTAGGAATATTCATTGGATGGTACGCAATAAAGTGTATGGTTTTTTTTGTTGATCAGAAGTGCACAAAAGAAACAAGAGGCCCAAAAGTGTCAAAAAGGGTGTGTCCCTATATTACATTTGTTTTTAATGGGGATTTTTTTAATGCATTCCATAAGAAAATCCCTGTCAGAAACATGGATAACGTTGTAAGGTAACTATTATTGTACATTTTCAAAGTATTCATCTTTCTGGGTCATTGATGGGTCATAAGAAAATCCCTTTCAGAAACATGGATAATGTTGTAAGGTAACTATTATTGTACATTTTCAAAGTATTCATCTTTCTGGGTCATTGATGGTCATACATTTTTTGTTGCTGTTTTATTTTGAAAAGGGGTCTAAAAGGGGCATAAATTCCCAAATTTTTCATTTGAAAGAAAAATTGTAAATATGACAATACAAAATATATTTGTTTAATTTTCAGTTTTGACCCAGATCCAACAGTACGTTATACATTTCAGGCTTTAGTAATCGGGGGTATGTTTAACTGGACAGGAACCTATGGGACCAGTCAGTCAAGTGTACAAAGATGTAGTGCCCTGTCATCTCTCAAAGAAGCTAGAAAGTAAGTCTGGAGATGCCAGGACAATTTCCATCAATGTTCAAACCTATCTTTTTCTTGCTTATCAATTACAAAATGGGGACAAAATAACGATAAGCAGGCCTCTCTAGTAAGTCTGTCTGTAATGGCCATCAACTAAACTTTCATCACTAAGAATTATTGAAGTTGAGTTACTTAATTTTAGCTCAACTTGGCCGAAGGCATCAATATCATTATTTTGTGATAAAAAAATTGAGTGAGTAGTTGAGTGATTATTGTTTAACGCCAATTCAGCAATTTTTCTATTATATCATGGTGAGAACAAGTTAATTTTCAATGAGATGATGATGAAGTTCGGATTTGTACTAAGCCAACACTTTGAGTTGGATTTTTATAGTGCTAGTTCACCGAAACAACAGTCCGCGGATAGACATGTCGCCTCACTCTGACACATTATTCTGATTTCGAGCCAACCAGTCTTTGCTCTTTCTCCTTAATGCTGCGTGCTTAGCAGAGAAGCAACAAATATCAATTTTATAATCTTTGGTTAAGAAAAAATTTGTTTAGCTCACCTTGTCAAAGGCAATGTGAGATTTTGCCATCACTTGGCGTCTGTCGTTCGTCATCTGTCGTCCGTTAACTTTTCACATTTTAATCTTCTCCTCTGAAACCCCTCAGCCAAATGAACTGCAACTTGGTAGGAAACATCTATGGATTGTCTTCTATCAAGATTGCTCATTTTGTCCCGATCCATTAACAGACATGGCCGCCACAGGCAATTCTTTTTTTCTTATTGGCCGCTTTTTAAGAATATTCTCCTCTGAAACCGCTTGGCTAAAAAATGAATCAAAACTTGGTAGGAAGCATCCTTCATCATCACAGCCCTATAAATAGAAATATATACTTTTTTTGACATTTGGTTAAGTAATTTCAGGGAAGAAGATTTTTAGAAATCGACCAATCAGAAACAGGAATTGAATGTGGCATCCATGTTTGTTACCGAATCGGTACGAAATCAGCAATCTTTATACACGACCTTCCATAGATGCTTCCTAGCAAATTCCAGTTCATTTGGGAAAGTGTTTTCAGAGGAGAAGATTTTCAAAAATCAACCAATCAGAAAAAAGAATTGCCTGTGGCGGCCATGTTTGTTAACAGATCGGAACGAAATTAGCATTCTTTTTAGAGGACCTTCCATAGATGTTTTCTACCAAGTTTCGGTTCAATTGGCTAAGCAGTTTCAGAGGAGAAGATTTTTTTAGAAATCAACCAATCAGAAACAAGAATGGCTTGTGGTGGCCATGTTTGTTAACGGATCGGAACTGAATGAGCAATCTGTATAGAGGTAGGAGTATTTTTAATGTTAACAGCAGCTTGTGTAGCAGGGATATCAGTTTTTGCATTTTATGCAGATAGAGGTTGTGACCCTTTAGCAAATAAAGATATAAAATATCCAAACCAGGTTAGTAGACATAGCACAGGTCAGATCAGCTGATTATCTCCAGCTCTGAAATGGAAGTGGTATCTGTTAGTAAACAGCTATCTCCTAAAGGTTATATACATTAAATTTACATATGAAGTATTCAAACGTCTTTATGATCAAGACTTGAACCATGGTTAGACAGTCAACAGGGTAATTAAGATTAGTGAGTTGATGAATGATTGTTGTTTAATGCCAAATGAGCAATTGTTCAGCTGTGTCATGGAGAGAACAAGTTATATTCGATGAAATTATGATGATGTCGGCTCTTTTGACTAGATTAACACGCTTAGATTTTTACTGTGCCAACTCACTGAAATTACAGTCCGCCGACAGACATGTCGCCACTCTTGGACGCGCTACCCTAAATCCGAGGCCAACCAGTTTTTGTTCTTACTCCTTAAGCAGGCATGCTTATTTGAGAAGCAGAAAATACAAATTGCATAGTCTTTGGTTTGACCTGACCGTGGGTCGAACCCAAGACACTCGAGGCGAACCATTACACCACCGAGGCATTTTTAGATTAAGATTATGTCTATTAGTTACAATTGTATAATACCAGGAATAGAAATTCAGTCACACCTGACAATGTGGCCTTTATACAGAGACTGTCTTTTATAGACAGTGATTTGTTATATAGAGGTACTCTTGAAGGCAGGTTAGACTGTATGAAGAAAAGTCATTTTAATGATTACACATTAAAAACATGTAACATATTAAGAAGAAAACATTGATAGAAAAAAAAAAAATTTAACAAATGTTCTGTATTGTTTTTCCTGCTCCAGTTTTAAGTGGGTTTTTTCACTGGAGCAAAATTTCGTGATTTTCTTCCAAATTGGTGGAATTTTTTTAGCGGTACTTAATTTTCACAATCCTGAGTTTTAACCAAAATCAAGTTTTAGCGTATTGACCGTTATATTAGAATTACATTATCTGAATTGGTTGACCAACAATTCAAAATAGGAAATGTTTTGAAATAATTGAGTACCGTAATTTCTTATGCATAATGGATGGGATTTTGTCCAGATTCTTTATTTTGCAGGAGGGGTGCGCATTATATACGAGAACAATGTGTTTCACTCTTTTTTTCAGAGCAGGAAATCACATGTCCGCCATTTTTAGCTCACCTGGCCAAAGGCCACGTGAGCTTTTGCCATCACTTGGCGTCCGTCGTCCACCCGTCCGTCCGTCGTACGTCGAAACTTTCACATTTTAATCTTCTCCTCAGAAACCACTGGGCCAATTGCAACCAAACTTTGTTGGAATGGTCCTTGGATGGCCCCCTTCCAAAATTGTGTCCGGTGATCCCGACTTCCGACCAAGATGGCTGCCAAGCTAAAAATAGAAAAAAGGGGGATGAAATTTTAATTGTTCATTGCTGCTTTAGTATATATATATAAATCAAAATGAGCTCAAATTTTAACTGCAGCTACATGGCAAGGAGTAGTTTAACATATATTCCGGGCTTTTCTGTGAAATTTTTCTGTCGGCCGATTTATACCGATTATGCAAATTATGCATATTTTGATAAAATATCACATTTAAATCTTTTCCTCTGAAACCGCTGAACCAAATTAAACCAAACCTGGCAGGGATAGTCCTTGGGTGGGTCCCTTTCAAAATTGTGTCCGACAGCCCCACCCTCTATTCAAGATGGCTGCTGTTACTAAAAATAGAAATTTCTTTAATTGTCCATTGCTGCTTTAGTATAAGTCAAACTGAGATCAAATTTTAACTGCAGCTACATGGCAAGGAGTAGTTTAACTTGTGAATTTAAGGAGGCTTGAGGATACAGATCTTAAACAATAGTTTGTTATTCTTAGCCTATTGCTGAGGGAATTAAAAAGGGTGAAACATTTGCGAGCCTCCTTAATATTCACGGCGGGGACATTCGTGTTGTTCCGAAACATCTAGTTTTTAATCTAGTTTCCCACTTATTGTGAAATGACATCAGCCTTTACTGTATGGTTTTGATATTAGAAATTTCATTTACATAGAAAATTCAGGGGGTTATTAGGACTAGAAATTAAGGGGTTTTTTTCACCACAAGCAAAACTTTGCTAGTCAGTAAGTTGCAAAAAAAATCAACTAGCAAACATACTGATCTGAATAACAACCAAATTTAACACAAAATGTATGCTTCCTATTATTATAAGTGTGTTAATAAAATAATCAAAACAGTAAAGATTGAACTAAGTCACACAGTCTCTCTCTCTGGTAATATTGCATTATGAAAGTTGTCTGTTTGTCTATTGAACATGTTGAAGTGTTTTTTTTAATTTGCTTGACAGAATGTACAATTTTTTCAAGGTGGGGTTGTCTCCCTTCAGATTAAAACAGTATGATTATGAGCTGTAGTTATTTAAACTTTAGACAGATGGGAAAATTCAGTTTAATCAAATATTTCAAGTCGTCAGTGTTGTGATCTATTTCTGGATGGTTTTTCAGATATTTCTAGGCTTTATATAGAGTCAATATAGATGTTTTTGTTTGTCCCTAACAACTATTACAAGACGCTATGTACCTGATCAAACAACAGTACAAGTTTACATGTTTGTATTTGTTTCATATTTGATTCTAAATGCGTGTTTTTTACAACTAGCAAAATTCTGCTAGTAATAATTCTATGCACGAGCAAAATAAAGGCAAATCAAAATTTCAACTAGTAATTTGCCTGCGTTCTAGTGTTAATTTATAGCCCTGGATTATGTTGTTTAACGTCACTTTCAACAACATTTCAGTTTTATCATGGCGGCGAGTTTCATTGGTGGAGGAAACCGGAGTACCCAGAGAAAACCATTGACCTGCTGCAAGTCACTGACAAACTTTATCACATCATGTTGTATCGAGTACATCTCGCCATGAGCGGGATTCGAACTTATAATTTTAGTATGGGAGATATCGGAGCTATTAATAAAAAAATATTTTTACCAAAATAAATTATAATGCTGCAATAATTTACTTGTGTCTTTTCCACATGATTGTGATGATACAGCTGACAATATATATGACTTTTCTTTTTCTGAAGTAAATATTCCTTTTCTGCTCAACTAACCTGTTGACATACAGAAACAAAATTTGTTCACAGAAATGCCTATTAATATTATGTACCACTTTTTAGTCTAAAAATATTTCATGAAAGATCGCTTACTAAATTTATTTAATTGTGAGTTTTTTTTTCAATTATTTGAAATCTATAAAGAGCTATGAAGTGAACCTGAACATGGACCTATTTATGAGCAGTTGTGCTTTATATACAGTTTCAAAATGTATGCATTATTCATTAAATGGAGAAAATGAAATTGTCCTTTATAGACAGTGATTTGTTATATGCAGATGCCCTTTAAGGCAGGTTTGACTATTAAGATTAAGAAGTCACATTTGGCACAAAGAAAAAGTGACCGCATATGACAGGTGACCTCTTAAAAGAGGTTTAATCCATTTAAATGATCGATTACAGGGGAAGAAAAGGGTAACCTTTTGATACAGGTGACTGCTTAATAGAGGTGACCACGTGGGCAGGTTTGCCTTATTTTCTAATTCAGCAGTCAGATGAAGATGACAGTCGAGCCACAAAGAATACTACATTAAAGAGTGCTAGTGATGTTGCTGGACTTCAAAGTGGAAGTGTGGTTAATATTCAGGACATTCGTGGTACCATGACAACAGTAAACAACGAAGAAGATTCCAAAGAACTTAAACTTTTGTCACACAGAATTATAGACACATGACAAAATAAAACTTATTTAGGACCACAAAAGTATTATCTTTAGACGGCTGCAAATATTTTGCGATCTTTTTTTGTTTGGTGGTGTTTAACGCCACTTTCAACAATATTTCAGTTATATCATGGCTGTCAGTTTTATTGATGGAGGAAACCGGAGGACCCGGAGAAAACCACCGACCTGTCAGAAGTCACTGACAAACTTTATCACATAATGTTGTACACCACATCGGTGTTTTGAGATGGTATTATGTTATGGATCTTTGTTGTTTTCATCCACATGTAAACACATTTGTTTCAATTAGATAACATTAGTTCTAGTGTTAATCCCTAGATATACTGGTTTTGACCAATAAAACGGACCACCACGATATAGCCGAAATATTGTTGAAAGTGGCATTATTAACCCTAACCCAAGTTTTGACCAATAAAACTGACCACCCCGATATAGCCGAAATATTGTTGAAAGTGGCGTTATTAACCCTAACCCTAGTTTTGATAATTGTAATTTATTTTGAGTTGGCTAACTTTAGTTTGTCCTTTTGGCCATTGTGTTGTCTGTCCTATGATTTACAGATTCTGATTACCCCTTTGGTATCTTTTGACCACTGTGTTGTCTGTCCTATGATTTACAGATTCTGATTACCCCTTTGGTATCTTTTGGCCATTGTGTTGTCTGTCCTATGATTTACAGATTCTGATTACCCCTTTGGTATCTTCTAACTCTTCTTAGCAGATTGTTGTACTTTATTGAATTTTGAAATACAATTAACTAGCATATGATATCTTAGGTTCACAATTTCCTCACAGATGGGGATATATATATGTATTATATACTTACAAATTTTATCTATAAATCTTCGGTCAAGGGTTAGGGGGTTATCATGGGCGGTCAATTTTATTGGTGGAGAAAACCACCGACCTGTCGCAAGTCACTGACAAACTTTATCACATAATGTTGTACACCTCGCCTTGATTGAGATTCGAACTCACATCATCATTGGTGATAGGCACTGATTGCATAGGTAGTTGTAAATCCAACTGTCATGCGATCACGGCCACGACCACACCTAAGCCACTGGGCTCTAATCTCAATTCTAACATGACCTCCTTCTTTCGCTTTGTTAACAAACGAGCGATTTATCCATTCGGTATAATCTCATTAGCACATGCCCCTGTGAATGTGACTGACTTTTCCATTGGCAGTATAAATTGTGTGCGATATTTTCCGCAGTCGTAGATATAAATTACCGTCTTCCAATCAAAGTATACTAACGTATTTGTACTCTTAGAAACATCAGAATCGAAATAAATCATGGAGGCCAGAATGTGTTTTGAGTTTTAACATGGATTGGTGGATATTAGTAAATTTTATCCTTCGCTTCTGGCTCGGGATAAAATACTAATATCCGCCAATCCATGTTAAAACTCCCAACACATTCTGGCTTCCATGATTTATTTCTTAAATACATTGATTTTCAAAGCTTAATTTCCATTTTAACAAAACTACTTCATTTTAAATAAAATTAAATTTCGTTGATTATTCATGGTAAAAAATGGACCTCAGAGTTTGAACCCAATATACACTGGAGCCTTCAAGTCACTTCATTTGTAAAAGCTGGAATCTGGGTTAGGGCTATGGTGTTTAACGCCACTTTCAACAATATTTCAGTGATATCGTGGTGATCAGTTTTATTGGTGGAGGAAACCTGAGAAAACCACTGACATTCCGCAAGTCACTGACAAACTTTATCACATAATGTTGTATCGAGTACACCTCGCCTGAGTAGGATCCGAACTAACAACGTTAGTGGTGATAGGCACTGATTGTACAGGTAGTTGTAAATCCAAATACCATACGACCACGACGGCCCAGAGCTTGAATCTGGATATCACAATTATGATAATTAGTTATTAGAAAATTATATTAGATATTTCACAATTTACTACTTTAGTAGATCAGTTTTGCGAGAGAAGATAGAAATCCTTCAATGGATCGAGTTTACTACATACCCCTATATATTGATACTAAAGCATTAATATTGTACAGGGTCAATAGGCCTTTGGTCAGATAAACTTTAATAATTTTTATTTTATTTTATTAATGCACACAAGTAACCCATTTGGGTTTTAGCATTACAATTTACATAATATACATGTACAGACAATACAAATAAAGTATACATGACTACATAAAAAATACAATAACATGAACTGTAATTATGACTGATGAGTCTCCCTCTCTCAGTTCTAATGACTGTCTTATGAAAGACGAAACAGTCCTAACTTGATCGGGTGTTGACGGGTTAAGTATTTTTGTTAGTTTCTCTTCATGGTTAAAATTCAAAAAAATTTGAATATATATTTTGAAAGTATTGGTAATGGTATAGAATATTTCGATTATTGGTATTTCTATTGCATTCAAAGAAAAAATGAAATTCATCTTCCAAGACAATAACGATGAACTGAATAGAAGATAAACGACAATATCACTCAATAATCGGTGGTGAAAATGTTTTTCAGGGCAAATCTATTTAATTCTGACCTTTTGCATAAGTGTTACAAGTTTAATGTCAAGATATCTAAGTAATATGACGGTAGTGTGGTGACAATAATCGTGGGGCCACCCAATCCCTTATCTTCTTCTTTATTTACGGAAAACCCATACATGACATGTTTTCCAAAACCAAATCAACATTTAAGGTAGACGGAATCAAGTGCACTAGTGTCAGTGTACTCCCCCACTAGTGTCAGTGTACTCCCCCACTAGTGTCAGTGTACTCCCCCACTAGTGTCAGTGTACC
>MJUT01025765.1:164671-193096 GCA_002080005.1 Gigantidas platifrons
TAATAATTTTCAATTTTCTCAAGACATTTGTGCGAAATCTTTATGTAAATTTACTTGTTTAAAACCGCGGGTAATACCAATCATGATTATTCCTCTTTAACAATCTCCTGTCGTGACGTCGGTCGTGTCATTCCTTCGTTTATATGAGGACAAATATGACCATACCATTTGTTTTCTTTGTGTGTAAAACGGTTAGGCGGGTGGACATTGGTCTTTACTTCGAAAGTTTTACGATCGCAACCACGAATTGCTTGACCGCTAAGGAATATCTGTGTCACAAATGACCACGGATATGTTCCACTTGTCGTAAACACTTCCCGGTTCTTTCCTCGTTCATCACTTATTTAAGTATACCAATTAAAGAATTTCGCTTGTTAAAATATACTAAAATGAAAGAATAAATACCATGGTTCTAGGATATACTCCCGTGGGTTCATCGTTCACATATATTGAGGGTCTGTCTTCTTAACAAATGTGAAATATCAAGCAGTTATTGCAGTGCCATGACGCGTTTTGGAATAAAACCGTGTGAAAAAATGTCAAGTCATTTTCAATTCTGACTTAAAATTGTTGTCTCCTTTCAAATATAGACCGTAAATATTATCAATGTATACCAAAAAAGAGGTAGGCGTTCAGATTTCAAAAGGGAGAGTACTCTTGGTTCATACAAAAGAGGGGTGGCACGATCGCGTCTCCTTTTTTCTGTCAGAAAACAATAATATTTTGCTTTGTAAACATTATTAACCCCCCCTCCAACGATCCTCTCGATGTCGAAATTGGGTTACATCGCCCCTAGCTGCAAACCTATCTTGCGGTCTAACACGTTGCTCGTTTGTTTTTTATGATAACTATACCACAACATTTCTAGGTATATTCGTGTAAAAAATTGGCAATTGCCTTTGCTAGCAAGGATAATTATATATATAACACAATGTCAAAACCCAGAATTTATTTACGCAGAAATTATAAATAAGGTTTCCTTTGCTCTGATGTTTACGAGTGACATTTTATATATATATTTTTAATTTAATATCAAGTTTTGTCTACATGTGCTGTATTTCGTTTTGTTTCGTTGAGTGACATGATATTTATTTTATTTTTGCTCATGACCTTGCCAGAATATACCACCTTTTTTGTGCTAGGTTATAGACGGGTAAAAACATATTAAATTTAACAGAACATCTCCAGTTTGGTCCTTTTAATTTTTCTTTTTACCATGTCTTGTAAATTTTTCTTTCAATTACGTCTCGGTATATTTTGATCTTTCTAATAAAAAATGGTTTCTGAAATAAAACGGCCCCCATTATGGTAAGGTCTGGAACCGCCTCCGAGGTACATGTACATTGTCGTACAGTGTGGTCTATCGTTAATTGTTGAATACGGTACAACGATCTCTGTTGAGTTTGTGTAAACTTTTCTGTTTTAGTGAATCAGTGTGTTGCATCTAATACCAATTATCTACTGAAACATTATAATCGACTGCGTAGATGTTAAGCACCAATCAATCAATCAATGTATATGAGGAATGTAATATATAAAATGTGTTCACCCACGATAAGAATGAAATAATGCTTAAAGTCAATAATTCCCGTGCCTTCAAATACTTTTAGTCGTTTGTAATTGCCATGTGCAACCTCTGACAAAATCTTCAAATTGTTGAAGGCTGTCAGTATTTGGTAGTAGTAGAAAAAGCTCTGACAAAAATCTTCAAGTTGTTGAAGGTGGTTAGTATTTGGTAGAAGTGGAACAAGATCTGAAAAAAATCTTCAAATTGTTGAAATTTGGTAGAAGTAGAACGGGCTCTAACAAAAATCTTCAAATCGTTGGAATTACTTAATTCTTTGTGAAACCTGTGAAAAAAAAAATATTACAGATATTGAGGTGTCCACATTTACATACATACGTTATATGCTATAGCAAAAATCATATAAACTTTGTTTATTTACATCTCTGGTATAACTGGTAAAAATATCATCAGGTATATCAAGGCAAGAATGTACTCAAATGACAAATAACTAAACAATAATCCCTCCATATTTTGCAGTTTGTAGTTCACATAAAATTGCTTCGAGTATCAAATTCATATCCACGATTTAATAGTATATATTTACTTATCAACATGATAAATTTATATTTCAACGAATCAAATGTCGGTAGAAATAGATGAATTGTGCATGACAACTACAATCCAGATGCATACAAATATCAGCCTCAAGGCCGCTGGCAGCCATTAGATGCCTTGATGTGCTACATCGGAACTTGCGAAAGGTAGAGCTGTGGATCGAGCTGTTTCATCAGAGCCCAAATCACCAACAGTTTAAGATGCCGATTTTACTATTATAGCCGTGATAACCAAATTTAAATTTTCTCCACTTCTGTATATATGTGTTCGAGGTCATTTCGCCCATGTGTCTATTATTTATTATTATATATTGCAGCTGTTCTGAGGGTGTGGTATGTTATCAATCAAATCATGAATGATTGACGACTTAAACGGTTTGATACTTTATTCAATATACAACGTTGAAATGCAACCACATAGAGTATCACAGTTTCAAGTATTAATGTGTATTTCATTAATTTACAGTTATATGCATTCCAATATAAAATTACATCAATCAAATCATACACGTTCAACAACATTACGAAACTTGATTGGTTGTCAATATCCTTATGTTTGTTGTTGTTGACATTCTATGACTTAGTATACATGTATATGTATAAATTATCTTGCTTAAGAACAATTTACGCAAACTATTCAAATTCCCCGACAATATACAATGACTTTTATATTTCTTATCAAACATACAAGTATTATGTAATGGTAAAGATTGAGGATATGCATTAATTGAACCCGCTTTGAAACACCGTATTTTTAAATAGTTACCTTAATTAGAATGAATTGTGCATTTTTTCTGAACAGGAATACGAATACATTTTATTGAAACAACTTCAAATCAGCCAAATGTTTCTCTTTGTTATAGCTAATATTTCAGTAAGTATGATAACCAGAGCATCATCCACTGTTTACGATGCCGGTTTTAAAATGATAGCCATGATACCAAATATTAAGTTAACGTTATGATCAATTTATATGATGTTTGATGATAATTATTTGAGACAAATGTGTCTGTGTTTGTGCACCCAATTCTAACAATCAAACATTAAATTCGAGTTCATATAGATGTGTATTAGAGGTAACTCATGTTCACATGTGTCTACGATTTTACCACTATATATAGCGGCTGTACTTTCAAACAGGTTGATGTTCTCAAAAAAGTAAAGTGTACTCTTTGCAAGAAAACTCTATATACATGTATCTTACTTTCATAAGGACAACATTAGTATATGCTTGCGAGGTTGATATGGGTGTTTTGAACGTAATAGAACAAAACAGGAAAATAGAATCAGATATAACATTCCATGACGAACATAATTTAGAGATTTTCTGTCCTATGAAACAAGGTGGGATTATTTGTCTTTTATACATAAATATCGCAAACTGAGAACATTTAACAAAATGCATAATAAACTACGTCCTCAATATTTGGGTATTTGTCTACCTCCTACAGTATATCATATCAGTGATCGTAATCTCTGAAACGATGAAAACTATACAACACCATCAAGTAGTCTCAGAATGACATCCTTTATACCACCCACTGTTTCGTCATGGATCAATTTAGATTTAAATATTAGAAATATCCTAAATATATCATAATTTAAATCTCGGATTACGGAAATACTATTAAATCTCCGGAATATTATAGTGAACGGTCCAGAAAACTAAGCATACTCCATGCTAGACTACCACATCAATGCAGCTCATTGACTTCTGATATATTTCGTATAAACATTACAAATGACTAAAAATGGCAATGTGGTTCCCCTTTTGAAGATTCAATACATTATATAATGGAATGTCCATTACACCAAAACGAAAACTTTAAGGTGAAATGCAACGGTCATAACTTTTTTTTCAGATTTACGCATTTTTAGATAGTGATTTTAGTACCTTGATAGAAAATCGTAAAAAAATTCAATTTCCTCAAGTCTTTTATGCGAAATAGTTATGTAAATTTACCTGTTTATAACCGCAGGAAATATCAATCATGATTATTCCTCTTTAAGAATATCCTTTCGTGATGTCGTTGATGCCATTTCTTCTTTTTTATGGGAACAAAGATAATCATACCATATTCTTTCTTTGTGTGCAAAACGGTTGGGCGCGTGGACAAAAGACCACGGATATGTTCCACTTTTCGTAAACATTTCGCGGTCCTTTCCTCGTTCATCACTTATCAAAGGATACTATTTTAAAAATTTCGCTTGTAAAAATATACTAAAATGAAGGAATAAATACCGTTGTTCTAGAATATGCATCGTGCATAAATATTATGGATCTGTCTTCTTAACAAATGTTATTGCCATGCCATGAGGCGTTTAGGAATACAACCGTGTGAATAAATGTCAAGTTATTTTCAATTCTGACTTAAAATTGTTGTATTTTCAAATATAGATCGTAAATATTATCAATGCATTCCAAAAAAGAGATAAGCGTTCAGATTTCAAAGCGGAGATGTACTCTGGTTCATGCATAGGAGATGTAGCGCGATCGCCTCCTATTTTTTTCTGTCAGAAAACAGTAATAATGTGCTTTGAAAACAGTATTATCCCATCCCAACGTACCTTTCGATGTCGAAATTGGGTTACATTGCCCCTAGCTACAATCATATCTTGCTGTCTAACACGTTGCTCTTTTGATTTTTATGTTAAATTGACCACAACATTTATAGGTATATTCGAATACAAAATTGGCAATTGCTTTGGCTAGCAAGGATAATTATATGTATAGAAAACAATGGCAACACCCAGAAATTATTTACGCAGATTAAGACTTCCTTCGCGCTGAAGTTTACGAGCGACAATAAATATATATTTTTGATTTATTATCAAATCGTTTACATATGCTGTATTTCGTTTTATTTCGTTGCGTGAAATGATATTTATTTTTATTTTTTTATTAAATTTAACATAACATATCTAGTTGTCTTGTAATTTTCGCTTTGAATTACGTCTCAGTATCTTTTGATATTAAAACAAAATTGTTTCTAAAATAAAACGACCCCCATTATGGAAAGGTCTGGATCCGCCTCTGAGATACATGTACATTGTCGTACAATGCGGTCTTTCGTCAATTGTTGAATACGGTACAACGATCTCTGTTGTAGATTGTGTAAAATGTTCTGGTTTAGTGAATAAGTGTGTCTGGCCTTCAGGTACTTTAGGGAGCTCTAGATATCTTTGAAAAAACCCAGGCGCTTACCATATAAAGTACCATTTTCATACGCCCGTCTCGAGGCGTGCCGAATTACGTGGTTCGGTATGGTGGGCAGGCGGCGTGCGGGTGGGCGGTCATCCACACAGGTTTCCGCACAATAACTTTAGTTCTGTATATCGGATCTTTACCAAACATGATTCCCTGTGGAAGGGGAAGACCCCTATTGATATTCGGGGGCATTTGGTCAAAGGTCAAGGTCATCGTTACTATGAATATAATTTTTGACAAAGGGTCGATTTCGCACAATAATTTTAGTTCTATATATTGGATCTTTACAAAACTTGCCAACATGATTACCCTGTAGAATGGGAAGAACCCTATTTATTTTGGGGTTATTACCATTATACCGTTTAATAATTTATACAGACGGGCGAATTTTCTTGTTGTTCTATGAGACTTAGTTCTGTTGTCTCACAATATATATTAGGTACTCTAGGGGACTCACATTATTTTCTATTACGAATGTTGTTATCTTATGATATGAACCAGGTATTTATGGAAGTGGGTCACCTAAGGCATTATAGGTATCTCTTACTTTAAGGGGCTCGCATCATTCTCTATGGTTAATGCTGTTGTCTTATGCTATGAATTGTAGATATAGGTAATTAGCTCCCTAAAGTACACTAAGGCATCATAGGGATCATTTACTTTTGGGGACTCGTATTATGTTTTTTATGGTTAATGGTAATGGGTCACTTACAATCGTAGATATATATTATGAAAATAATTTAACTTTTATTGAATTTTGTTTCTCTCGGAAAGGTGTAAAATGACACTTTATGGGGCATGCCCCTTAAAGTAAACTTTGTAAATTACGACTAAAGTAAATGAAGATGATAATAACTTAGTGTAGCGGACATGAATTCCACATCTCGCTGTTCTATATTCAACGATTATTAAAGAGCCATAAGTAATACATTTTATGTAAAACTGCATTGAAGGGAGGAAAATGTGAAGGTAATAGTTAATGTACAAATAACCAGAGTTACTAGTATTTACCATTCATATTTCTTATACTATATTTTTTTAGAGAAGCCTATTTATAAATCGATGGTACCATAGAAACAAGTGATGTTGAATTTTTGTTTGCTGATGTCAACGATCACTTTTTACATAGCGATGGCGATATGTCTCGTTATTTTATAGACAAGGAACAAAAACCCTGTCTAGATACAGATGAGGACTGAAAATCCCATCTTGATTCAATCCGGGACCAAAGAAAAATAAGTAATGGTCCTCTTCTTTAGCAAGCAATAATATATGTCAGTAATGACCTTCTGACTAGGGAACGACTTTTTAGTGCGCAGAAGGAAGAGCTCGCACTACCTTGTTCTGAGTCATTCTCAGGAGCGAGATGATGCTCATGTTTGCTATTTCATGAAAGACGAAGTATTCATGGGAAAGTTGCGACCACAGATATGACTGCGTAAGTTGAATGGAAAGTGATCTGCCACATAGTGGTACCGGAAGAATACCGGATAGCAGTGATGAGCCTGGCCCACGATTCGTCAATAACTGAACATTTGGGTGTTAGCAAAACCTCCAACGGGATAATGGCCCATTTCTACTGCATGAATATAAGACGATACGTAGCCGAGGACAGTTGATCTTGTAGCACCTGTCAAGTCGTTGGGAAACTGAATCAAAACATGCATGTAGCTCCACTCCGTCCCATACAAGCTTTTGAAGAGTCTTCCAGTAGGGTTAATGTTGACTGTATGGGGTCCCTTCCTAAGACTAAATACAGAAATCTATATTTAATAACTATAATGTGTGCCTTCATCCCTTTTCCTGAAGCCATCCACTAAAGTTAAAACTATAATCAAAGATTATAATTATTTTGTTTTTACTCTTGAAGGTTTTCCTAAAACAATTCAGTCAACTCAGCGATCCGATTGTATATCTCATTTACTTCAGCAAGTTATGCATCAATTAAATAAATATAAAACAGTTTAAATCTAATGCATATCACCCTGAGTCTCTAAGAGCTCTGGAAAGAATTCACCAGACATTAAAATATATGATGAAAATATTTTGTTTAGACAGTCAACAAGACTGTGATGATGGGGTCCACATGCTGCTGTTTGCTGTAAGGGAAGCCTTTCCAGAATATCTAGGTTTTAGTCCTTTTTGATTGGTTTTTGGACACTCTGTCTGTGGAAGGTCCCTTTTGAAAGAAGTATGTCTTTGCGAAAATGCTGTTATTAGTATTTCAGATTATGTTTGAGTGTTTTAAGCATAAGCTTACAAGAGCATGTGAAATAGAACACGAAGATTGAAAAAAGCCAAGATAAAATGAAACAGTGGTATGATAAGGATGTCATGATAAGAGAATTTAAACCAGGCGAGAAATGTATTGTGTTATTGCTTATTCCTTTTCATCTATTATAAGCTAAATATTTTTGGCTATATGTAATTGAATCCAGACCGAATGATTTAAATTATATTATGAATACACCTACGAGAAGAAAAAAACATATGTTAGGTGACAACACAAGACTTCTTAAAAAATATACGTTAACAGTGGATGCTAGTGATGTAGGTGTGTGTGCAGTTTTGCTTCAAGAATGTAAAGATCACATAGATATGCCGAATTGCTCTTTTTCTTAAAAGTTTGACAAAGAACCCAAAATAAATCCGCAATTGAAAAAAAATGACTTGCCGTATTGTTATCTTTGAAGCATGTTGATGTGCATTTCATCCATTCGTGGTGTTTACTGATCACAATGCTGTCACATTTATTAACAAAATGCAAAATAAAAATCACAGATTAACAGGATGGGGTTTAATTTAATGTTGCAAGAATACAATTTGATTATGAAACATATTAAATGTAAAGATAATTGTATAGCCAATGTTTTGTCTAGAGTTGGATAATTTTGTGATGAATTGAAATAGAGATTTATTGTAAAAACTTTGTATCCAAACCTTTTCTACAAGAGAGGATATGCTATAGGCCAGCGGCGAAATCTAAAAAGTCGTTTATTTAAAGAGTTAAATCAACCCATCGACTACACGCCTAAATATACTATCAAATGTTAGATTATGCTTTTAACAAATAAATTTAACATGCCGTGAGAAAATCGGATGGGCACGTTTTCACGAAAACTACATTTTTCTAGGATTAATCCGTTTTTGGAGAAAGTCCGTTCATACTCAGTAAAATCAATATTATACATGATTTATGCATCTTCGGCAATTTGTTGCTCTTGTAGTTTTTAAATTTAACTTAAATAAATAAAATAAGTCAACATACCTTATTAAAATAACTTTTATTTCATCAGTTTGACTTCTTTGAAACCAGCAGATGTGGTAAATATTGTAACGGTCACTTTTAAAATTATGTCAGCAGAAATACTTTCATTAAATTGATCTCAAACTTTTTTAAAAACAAAAGTGTAAGCATAGTTTACATAAAACATTATCATTATAGCGCCAATTTCTACTAAGTTTAAGAGGTTTGGACCGTTTTTAAATGCACATCAACATATCGAAAGTAGAAAATGATTCCGGATATTTTGCCCGTGACTTTTTAAAATTATAATATTCAGTCCGATCAAATCTTATTGCATCGAGACCAAAGCATATGTTTTTAATAATTACTTATATTCCTGTGTTATCTATATTTAATTGTTGTCACCCTTCATTGTTAACATTTGCTGTTGTTAATTGTAACGTTTTAGTTGCTAAAGATGGCTTGACATATTGTTTGTAGAGAATTTAATTAGTGTTTACAAGTTGTTAGAAAATCATTTGTCGGAACTGTTGTGAGTGTTTTCCGGAAAATGACACAGTTTAGTAGTCCACTTAAACTTCTTCCAGCTAGTGCTAAGAGGAGTAAACCTTCAATAGATTGGAACCAATGTATCATTTGTCAATGACAAAGCCTTGAACAATTATATGTTTTTAGCGATAGGGGCAAATAAACTTTTATTAATGGTGCAGAAGTACGTCAAGATGGGTATACATACGATTAATAGAAGAGGTATCTTCAATTACTCATGTTGTATCTGAAAGTTTTGTGGTGAAATGCCATAGGTCTTGTTGTAAATCATATACCAGTAATCAAAATTTTACGTGTTTACAAAAAAAGACAACAAAAGAAGTGCCCGATAGTAAATAAAGTAGTACAATTGTATGTTCAAATGATATTACTGATCATTACTACCAGATCTGATTGGACTTATTGTATTTGCTCTCAAAAGAGAAGCTATAAAAAAGACCATAAGCTCCACAAAATTGAATCTCAAGTCGCTTATTAGATTTATCGACGATTACATTGTCAAACATATTAATCAGAACAGTTCTCTCCAAGAAGGGCAATCACTTTACCTGGCCGGTTTATTTTCTAATCCTGACACAGTTATGTTGAATCAGAATGGTATGTTAGATTGCAGTTGTTTGGCAAGCACACAAGAAGAGGCGGATACCCGCACAATTGTGCATGCACTGTATTCTGACAAACTGTATCAAGAGAATAACATTCAAGATCGCATTGTTGTGAAATCCCGAGATACAGACGTTCTTGTCCTTTTAGTACATTATTTTCCAAAAATGAAAAACACAAGTGAGCTTTGGTTTCAAACATGACGTATTACGAGCACTAAGGAATGTAGACGTTATATTCCTGTACACGAGTTATGCAAGTCATTAAGCTACTCATACTCTAACTGGGTGTGATACCACTTCTTCGTTCTTTTGTATCGGGAAGAAGTCTATGTTGAACACTCTGAAAGAGACACCCAATCAGTTTAGTGATTTGTCTTAAATAGAATGCTCTGACATAGATGATTTAGTCGATCTAAGCCGAAAACTAATATCAAGGCTGTATGATCCGAAGGGAAAGTGGAAACAATGCCAAATCGATCTGAACAAATTGCGGGTAAAATTGGCAACTGTCAAATATTCTACATTGTGTGTACTTTGGCGAGACTTCCTCCGAGTGAAGACACATTTAAACAGCATGTTCTTAGATCTTTTTACCAAAAAAGATATGGTGAAATGCACATATTCCAAAGCCAGTAGTTGGGTCACCCCTTGAGCATGATTGGAAAGATGGAAAGTTTGGTTTTGAACCAATATTGTTTGAAGGTCAAATGTCATCTGATTTTTTGCAGGACCTCGTATGTACATGCAAAGGAAGATCCGTATATGGTAAAGATTGTGTTAGTTTTGATCAGAATTCGTCCTGCACATAACTTTGTCCTTGCCAAGCATTATACCTCTGTCACAATGTGATTACACGCATGACAGATATCGAAGATGACGATGTGAAAGCACGCAATAGTTCTGTTTTTAAGCAAATCATAAAAACTGTATTTATTTAATTCCCTGAATATCTCCATATGCGATTGACCAGATCAAATGCATTATCCAAACACCCAATCTGATAATAATTGGGTTTCGGATTACGATGGTGAATGAAACATATATATTTTGTGGTTTTAAACGTTAAAATAAAGCGGCCTCCATTATGGAAAGGTCTGGATCCGCCTCTGAGATGCATGTACATTTTGGTACAGTGTGGTCTGTCGTTAATTATTGAATACGGTACAACGATCTCTGTTCTAGATTGTGTAAACTTTTCTGTTTTAGTGAATCAGTGTGTCATGCCTGTTTACTGATCACAATACCGTCACATTTAACAAAATGCAAAATAAAAATCACAGATTAACGAGATGGGGATTAATGCTGCAAGAATACAATCTGATTATAAAACATATTAAATGTAAAGTTAATTGTATAACTAATGTCTAGAGGTGGATAATATTGTGATGAATTGAAATAGAGATGTATTGTAAAAAGTTTGTATCCAAACCTTTTCTTCAAGAGAGGAGATGTTATGTATATATAATAAATTTGAGATATTACTTTGTTCTTTACGATATTTTTGTTGTTTGCAAGTTTTTAATTTTGACCTAGAATTTTGATATGTTCTAGAGAGTTCTAGATATTGTTTATGTATAAACAAGGTCACATGTTTTGGAAAGTTCTAGAGAATTTCATGAAATAGTATATCAGACGTAGCAACTTCGAGAGCTGTCAGTCTAAGATTCATCATTTATATACTATCTGGAAACTATGGCAGTGTGTTTATATATCTCTTTACTTAGTAAAACG
Source organism: Gigantidas platifrons (assembly GCA_002080005.1). Lineage (NCBI taxonomy): Eukaryota > Metazoa > Mollusca > Bivalvia > Mytilida > Modiolidae > Gigantidas > Gigantidas platifrons. The sequence goes on from MJUT01025765.1 coordinate 176,133, forward strand.
AAAAGTAGCCCGGTCCTTTAATTTCACGTTCCTCTATGAAGATGGTGTCATCATGCTAAATAATTTATGTTGATCGCATCTATCCCATTGAGCCTGAAATAAAGGATACCACAGATACATATATGTCTGCTTCATATCTTGACCTACACCTCGAAATCGACAGTGAGTGGTGGCTAAGAACGAAACTTTACGACAAAAGAGATGATGTAAATTTTTCCATTTTGAAATGTCCATTTATTCGTAGCACCATTCCAGCAGCACCTGTATATGAAGTATGTATCTCTCAGATGATACGATATTCCAGGATTTCCTTGATAGAGGATGCTGCTAACACGGAAGCTACTGAAACAAGGGTTCATTTTGGTAATGGTGGAGTCATCACTTCGGAGATGTTATGGTCGCCACCATGACTTGGTTGCCAAATATGGAATATATGTGTCACAATGACCACCGATATGACCCACTTATCTTAAGCATTTCCCGGTCCTTTACTCATTCACAACTTATTATCGGGTTTGTAACTATATTAACACGACGGGTGCCACTAGTGGAGCATGATCTACATAGCCTTCATGAGTACTTGAGTTCACCCGGTCCTTAGTGGGACTCGTGTTACTCGAACTTTTGCTTTATATATATCTTTTGTAGATGGTTGTTTTTCCTTTTGTACTTTACCTTTTCGCCATTGTGTGGTCTGTTCTTTGATATACGGATTATGATCGCCCCTTTTGTATCATCAAACTCTTCTTAGTAAAGTTATAGATCTATTAACAATTTCATCAGCCAATATTTGGAAACATTTAGGATTAGAACAAAAAGATATTTTAATTCAACAAGAATTAATTTTCATAGAAAAGGATTACACTAATATGCCGGAAAGGAAAAGATAATGTATTCTAAAGGAATTTACATTCTAGCATTGACAAAGAGGCCAGTAATAATTTATTAATTTGATTTGGGTAATTGTATAATAGTAAGAAGTAAATGTTGTTGTTATACCAAAAAATATAAACTTAATTGATTGTTGGTTGTATCTTTCTGTTACTAGAATATTCTTTCGATACATTAGTTTTTCATGTTATCAATCAAATTATGAATGGTTTCAGACTTACTTCAAGATTATTATACTTTATTAGATATGTTAGTTTGAAATACAACTACATATATCATCAAAGTTTCAAGTATTCATGTATATTTTTTTATTTGACAGTTATTTGTATTCCAAAAAAATAAGGGTAATAACAAAATTACCGACCACAGAGCAATCATCTAAAGGGAAATTCAAAACTGATAAATCAATAAACAGACAAAATCAGTCAACAACTGGGAAACTGGAAATTCGCAATGGTCCTGACTTCGTACAGGCATTTCTAAAGAAATGGTGGATTGAATCAGATTTTACGGCGCCAACCTCTCGCCTCCATTACGGTTCAAAGGTTGCCGTTGTCACTAAAACAGCATTTACAACAATACTGGAGAAAAAAAACAGGCACAATAGCAGTCAAACAGTACCAAACTCAGTATCTAATATATCTCGTGAACCATCACCAATCAAATCAAACATGTTCCACAACATTACAAAGCTTTATCGGTTGTGAATATTCCTCCTATTTTTTTTACATTCTATGACTTACAATGCATGTATATTATGCATATTTTTTGCTGTATAAGAACAATTTACACAAAATATTCAAATTCCACAACAAAATTAAAGAACATTGTAATGCCAGTCAAACATACACGTACCATATAACACCTAACAACTTATATTAGCCATTGCTTGAAGCCAATTTCGTTTAGCAGCCACGTATATTTCATATGGTTTCTTCTGAAAAAGAATAAATACATTTTATTGAGACAAATCAACATATAAGTTCAGTAGATAATGTGAATACGTGAGGGTATTCATTATTTGAAACAGCTTTGAAGCGCATATTTACTACAATACGAAATCCCAGAAGGATCATTCGAGATTCGAGATTAGAAATTTGAGATTCAATATCTGAAATTCGAGATTCGAAATTCAATATCCCGATTAACCAATGGGTGTAACGATAACAAACTGATGTTCTTTCTGAGCAATTAATAGCCGTTTAACAATTTACTGCACGAGTAATTAAAACAATCAATGAACATGATAATGTCGTCAATATAGCAGTTCCCAGTAATGAAGAATATGTTTTCATATTCTAATATTATTGCACTCTCTGTGAACTAGGAGCGATATTGTAATTATGCATTCCATCCTAGCTGTATCCAAATTTATGGTTATGTATATATACATTATATATCATCATCAAACGCTGACAAATCAGAAGGAGAAGAGGGGCTAAAGGGGTGCCTCATATTATTTTGCAAACATTTATAATTTTTACTTCACAAAATATGTGTCAGTTATCAATAAATTTCATATATGTCGCATGTTCAGAAGATTAATTAGTAATATGTTCGTTTGTTAGAATCTTTTTTGTATAGTAGAGTAGAAATCGCTTTAAATTTTAGATTGAAATATATTTGTTTTTCACAAGTTATTTATTATCGTTCATTTGGTAAAACATATTAAATTTTGATTTAGAGATAAGATTATCGTGTGTAAAATTAAGTCGCACATTGTATTTACAACTTGTCAGGGTTAAATAACGGGTTTCCTATTTTTATTATACAATCATCGAGGTCACAAGTTCAAATTGTAGCCTGCATTGCAGTAATGACTTTTATTGTTTCTGTTCTAAATCTAAATTGGGGTTAATGATAGTTGTGACATTTTATAGTAGACTGTGAAAGTGAGAGAGTCTGGTCAGTTTTAATTTGTATTGTAATTTAATGGAGAAGTATTGATAAGGCTTTGTAATCGTTAATTGAAAAGTAAGTGAAGTTTTTGGCAATCATTAATCGAAAAGAAAGTCGAAGTTTTGTCATCGTAATCGAATGTTAAACAACGTTTTGAGATTGGAAAAAAAATAATTGTAAATATTTTAAATATTAAATTTGCATATCGAATTACAATCATTTGTTATACATCGTTAAAATAGAACATTTCAACTGCAACTTACTGTTTGACTCCGTAACATTACAATCTTGTTGAAAATGACAAACTATAATTTTGTACATACTTGTGTGAACATTTGGAATTCCTAAATTACTGTGCGGTGCTTGTCACCTTTTTCGGAATTTTCTTGAGGATGGATGTCTTTAAACTCCCTTAGCATGCCCACTTTGCTGCGCAGCGCTCACATTTTTCAGCATTAAAAAAACTGTTTCCGCCTCTTCTCAAATGTATACAATAATTAGAATGTGATGTGCATATTGTCTTAATAAGAAAATAAATACATTATATTGAAATAACTCAAAATAGCTACAGATTTAATAAGGTATAAACTAAAGACATGTTGACTATTTATAGGCGTTTACAGAATAATAACATATCTGAGATAGAGGACAACGCTTTCAACAATCTCCCAAATTTGCGTTCTCTGTGAGTATCATTTAGTATGATTAGTACAGAACCATAACCACATCTTGTCAATATAAGTTATAATTAATGTCTTAGAATAACACAAAGGATATATATATTATATATAAATATATATGTCATAATATATATCCTGCAATTGGGATATGCTTTGTCATAATAAATTGGTTGAAATAAACTGTTGCTTTATTATGACACTGCCATAATAACACTTATCACATTACCCTAATATTGCTGATAAGCCACACCCCTGTCATAAGAACTCTTTTTATATTAGCCTAATAACGTTATTAAGCCACATCCCTTACCGGAACTACTATTGAGGTATCAATGGGGTTTCCATTATATTGTTTTCATTAAATTGAATAACATTTTATTTTGTTGCAAATTGTATTGCAGGATAAATACAATACTGGTGTATTGACGATAAACGTATGTGGTTCGGTACGGAACGGATGGAAAGAGTCGCTAGAAACTCGTCGTTTCCCCGTTACTAAGCCTCGCCACATCAATTCTATACTTACCATTAATACACCAATATTGTGTATATTAGCCTGGTAATAATATGTTCTTTAAACGAATACAGGGAGAACTGCTGGTCTTTCCTATGATATAAATATTAGACAATACACAAAGCCATCATAAGACACAATAGATGAATAACAGTCACCCAAACTGATGCCGTCTCCTTTGTCCTAGAGTCTGGTAGATAGTTGACCATTGTTGTCAAATTTAAGGTAAATTACATATCTACCCACGTGATTATTCAAATGATATTCCATTCATATACATGTGGAGCAGACGACATAAATAAGCCAAATTAATACAGCGAACCTGTTCAGGAACTGCTACCCTTTTTTGTGGGTTTGCGTTCCCCAATCTGTAGATTTCTTTGTAGTCCACCACGGCTAATAAGACAATATTACTGTTTTCTAATATGAAGCTATATCTCAGAGACATGGAAAACAACCCTATATCATTTGTTAGTGAAAATGCGTTCGAGAATCGACCACGACTGTAAGTTGTATTCTAAGTCATATTGCAGTAATGTGAGAGAGTGAGTGATTAAGAAATAATTCATGGTAGCCCGAATTTATATTATTTTTACCACGGGTAGGCAGTTTATGCCAATTATTTTACCCTGAGCGTTAGCGAGGGGAAAAAATATAGGCATACAGTGCCTACACGTGGAAAAAATAATATAAAGTCGGACTACCATGAATTATTTCGATACTAATATGTAAAAAGTGATAACATATCGTTATAAATTATCGATGACGTCATAAATTACAATGAGTGTAGGTATATATTAATTTTAACACGGGTTTGGACTCAAAGCATTTGAAGGACGTCATATCAGAATTGTTGTTTTACTCCAATTCTGTATTTTTGCAGCTATATTATAGCGAGTACAAGTTAATTTCCAATGAGATGATGATGATGTCCGCTTTGTTCTAGACCAACAGTCTGAGATGGATTTTTATAGTGCTAGCTCACTGACGGGTCGACCTGTCGTTCCACTCTGACACATTATTATGATTTCAAGCCAACCAGTCTTTGATCTTTCTCCTGAATGCTGAGTCCTTAGCAGGGAAGCGACAAATACCAATGTTATATTCTTTGGCTTGACCCGACCGGGGATCGAACCCACGATCTACCACACTCGAAGTGTGCACGTTAACCATTAAGAAACCGATGCGGTTGTTAAGTAATGTGTATCGACACGAGATCTAACATATAAAGTTACCTTTGTGATGACACTGCTTATGTGACCTCACAGATATGACATACGCATTGTCAGTTATCTGATACAAAATGTACCTGCATTTGCAATACACTGATTTTTTTTCTAATTTAATTATGTTTTATTTCAATATAATATGCACTATAGCTTCACCTGAGTAATTATTAGCCCTTTTCAACCCGCCAGTTTTTACTGAAGTTCACGTACCAAACCTAGAGAGTGAGCTGTCATGTATATGTTTCTTATAGGTATCGATTGTACCTTTACTATTATGTATGTGTAATCTTTACTACATACCTGCCACGTGGATCGCTCATGCGAACATATTTAATATCAATTAGTCATAAACAGAGATATTTTTATTTTTAGTGCTTTCAATATGTATTGCGGTAGTTGTTATAACATCAAATTCTGGAGATGGGTGAAACTAAACCAGAAGTTTCAAACCGCAATAACGTGCTATGACTATAATAGTGAACCACTGACCAACTTACAACCAGCTAATTTTACCGATTGCTTTAGTGAGTATTTAAGCACTTTTGGGTCTGAAAGTGCTATCAAATTTATTGCATATACATTAATAATATCTACCCGTTTTCTATGAAGAAAAGTTGGATCAAGCCAGAGGGGTAATCAGAAGTTGTAAATATTAGGACAGAAAACACAATGGCAAAACAGACAAAAAAGACAAAATGACAGCAATCTATAAAACATTACACAAAAAAACTAAAGATCAATCAACATGAACACAACTAAAGACCGTGTGTGAACTCAGATTCTGCGGCAGGGACAGCCGATCCTACTTCACATGTGACACCCAGCGTGTTACTCCTGAAACATACACAGTGATAAGTGGTGTGTGAGTAACGATAAATGAAACTTATATATCACCCATTCATGAAGCCATATTTATCTTCATAAATGTATTACCCTTCCATATGTTGGCATGCATACATAGATACATATATTGGGAACGTTTTGCTAAGATTGATACGACGAAATATGTGACGTATATAAAGTTATACAGGGAATATTTTTAAACAATCTGATTAAGCGTATATATGTTTTTTTTTTTGCTTTAATGTATTCATTTACCAAAGTTCTTCTTGATATGACTGTTAATCAGGGTCTGTCAGATGTGAAGTGGGTAGCGTAAACATGACTCCAGGAAGGTCATGAGCAATTGTGTTCACTTACCTTAAACTTATCATCTTCGCGACAAACATGTAATAAACTACAAGATAACATATTCACATTAATAATAACAGATTAGTAAACTTCCGCAGTATTTAGTCATGAACCTAATACAGTTTCTCTGGTATCCACAGTGAAAAATCGGCATCAAGTGGTGCGTTTCTAGGGGCTAATAATATGTACAGAAAAACATATTTTGACAGAAAATTTAAAATAATTTGAAATTTTTCAAGACGATTTTATACCAAAACGCATCATGGCCGGGGCAATAACTGTTTGATGATTCACATTTGTTAAGAAGACTGACCTATAACCACGATGAATCAACCGAATGATATCATCAAACCAGTCTTAACGCATGGGCACGCTGGGGATTTGCAGGGGGACCCGCGAGAATAGGATCCCATGTTAAGCTACGTATGTTGTGTGGAGCATTTTTTTTAATGTTTAAACACTGATGTTGTTGGAAATACCAAAACAATAAGCCTATCTTTAATTGTATCGTCCATTCATATTTTTTTCCTGTGGGGGGTTGTGTAGGCAGGTGCGTGTAAGTGCATTGTTGTCCACGGGCCTATAATGCTGTAAAGACTGCCCTGCTTAGAACCAATGTACAAAAGGTATTTATTTTTTCATTTTAGTATATTCTTACAAGCGAAGTTTTTTTTAATCAGCATACTTAACCTTTAACGTTAGTTTAGAAACAGTAAAGTTCTCAATGCCCGCCAACACGCGCAACCGTTTTGCACACAAAGAAGGGATGTGGTATGATTATCTTTGTTCCCATCAAAAAGACATCAATAATATAGAGAAAGGACACAATTAACGCCACGCCAGGACATTTTAAAGGAAAATAAGCATGACCGATATTTCCCGCGGTTTAAAACAGGTAAGTTTACCTGTCGATTTCGCACAAACGGCTTGAGAAAATTGAAAACTATTACCATTTTCTATCAAAGAACTGAAATCATTATCTAAAAAAAGTGCAAAACTCAATAAAAGTTGTGGACCTTTGCATTTCACCTTTAAAACATAGCCTTGGCAGAAACAATTTTCCTGTTTTCACTGTATTACGATCATTAAAGTCACACAAAATGCTACAAATACGTACAAATCGAACAGAGAGAAGTAAATGGCATATGATAGGGCAAAAGAAATATCGAATTAGAGAAAAGGATATATAAATTTCACAAGTATTTTTGATATAGACTTTCCCTTTCCTGTCACTAATATTATAGACCGATCCTAAGGTGGAGCGGGTTTCATGGTTCCATGTATTCACATGCTGTTTAAATCTACCTTCGACGTCATGTCTTTTATTTATTCCCCACGGCACCATAAGACCCTGGTATATATTATATTATTTTGACGCTAATGATGTTTTATATAAATTTATATATTTATTTATATTTATATAAATACACATCCATTGTAAGTCAATGTCAACATTTTCAACTGCATTTTTGTTCCACGATACATATTTGGTTACTATTGCTTCATTTTAGAATGTATGGTTGGTTATTATGGATACAATTGTAATATATCATGTGACGGATGTTTATCAGATACATGTGATAGTGAGTATGGTATCTGTACAGATTTGTCTGGATGTAAACCTGGATGGCAGCGTAGACAACCGAAGTGTGATATAGGTATTTTAATAAAAAAATAATTTTTCGATCAGAAAGTAGCAGATGAATTCATAATTTGTCATAATGCGTAGGCTACACTACAATACACTAAGCTACTCTACACTAAATTACTCTACACTACACTTCACTGCACTACTCTACACTACACTTCACTACACTACAGTAAGCTACTCTACACTACACTTCACTACAATACAGTAAGCTACTCTACACTAAATTACTCTACACTACACTTCACATCAATACACTACACAACTGTACACTAAGCTACTCTACACTACACTACACTGCACCACACTACACGACTCTACACTACACTACACTACACTACACTACACTACACTACACTACACTACACTACACTACACTACACTACACTACACTACACTATTCTAGACTACACTACTCTACACTACACTACACGGCACTACACTACACTACATTACTGTACACTGCACTAATCTACTCTACACTAAGCTATTCTACACTACACTACACTTCACTACACTACTCTACACTAAACTATTCTACACTACACTACACTACACTACTCTACACGACACTACTCTACACTACACTACACTGCACTACACTACACAACTCTACACGACACTACACTACACTAGACTCTTCTACTCTACACTACACTACTCTACACGAAACTACACTACACTACTTTACACTATTCTACACTATACTACTCTAAGCGACGCTACAATGCACTGCATTACACTACTCTAGATTACACTAGGATAAGCTTAATAGGTCCATATTGTAAACATCGTAAGCTTAATGTATCCATGCTGTAAACAACACATATTTGATAGGTCCATACTGTAAACAGCGTACGGTTGGTGTGTCCGTTCTGTAAAAAAAGGTAGATTTGATGTGTCCATGTCGTAAACAACGTAAGCTTGATAGGTATATAATGTAATCAACATACGTTTGATGGGTCCATACCATAAGCAATATAAATGTAATGTGTACATACTGAAAACAATGTCAGTGTGATGGTCAGTACTGTAAGCAACTGGGTTTGATGGGTTTATGGTGTAAACAATGTGCGTTTGATGGGTCTATAGTTTAAACAACGTAAGTTTAATGAGTCCATACTGTAAACAAAGTATGTTGATGGATCCAGGGTGTAAGCAACGTAATCTCTATGGCTTCAAGCAACGTAGGAATGATTCGTCCATATTGTAAGAAACGGAGGCTTGATGTGTCCATACGGTAAACAACATAAGTTCGATGGGTCCATTCCATGATGTAAACAATTTTAGTTTGATGGGTCCACTCCGTTAAAAACATAAGATCGATGTGTCCATACTGTAAACAACATAAGTTTGATGGGTCCATTCCATAAGCAGTATAAGGTTAATGGATCCATATTGTAAACAGCGTATGCTTAATCTATCCATGATGTAAACAAAATAAGCTTGATGGGTCCATACTGTAAACAGTGTATGTTCGGTGTGTCCGTACTGTAGAAAACGTCAGTTTGAAGGTTAATACTGTAAACAAGGCAGGTGTGATCGCCACGTGTTGACATATGTGCTAATTATAGAAAAGACACCACCATTGGCAATTGCACATCACTAACTCAAAAATTTTTAAATAGTCAGATTTATATAGTGTACTTTACAAAGTTATCAAACGACAGTTTATACAATTACACCCATATCAATACACCTACAACCATTAAGGAAAAATAGATGACGTCTTATGATGTTGGGAATTGAGACCACGGCTTGGGGCAGAAACAAAATGGGACTGTGTTAAATCGGCTAACGCGATCCCAGCCACAACATTCTGATAATATGATGTCTCACTGAAATACTTATATAAACAAACAATAAAATACTTGCACATACATGTTGATTGAATTCAAGTGTTTCTGTAGAACATAATTCTGAAAATTAGTGGTCGTACCATCACGAACTCCAGGGTTTACATATTTTTATATATATGTTATTTAAAGCTTGCAGTAAAGGACACTTTGGTAATAACTGTAATGATACATGTGATGGATGTATATCTGAATTATGTAACAGTTCTGACGGAGTGTGTGATACTAAAAACTTATGCAAAGCAGGATGGTACGGACCTAAGTGTGACAAAGGTACATGTATAATACTATATAAATATAGTTTAACAAGTTAGAAATGTAGGAATAAATTGAAAACAGAAAAAAAGCTAAAAAAAAACACCACTAAGAAATCAGAAAATCGACACTTCAAATACACATATAAATGATTACTCACTCCTGTGATCTAGACACTTCAATGAAATTGAAGGAGTTCATCTAATTTTATGGGCTTATACTCTTCACTTAATGGACTAATATATTACATTGTAAATGTTTATTTGCACATGACGTGTGTTATTGCACAGCTAGTGTCATGGAATAAAAACACCTAATAGAAACGCGCCATAAAACATTGTATGCATATTTACATTGATAATTGAATTGTCAAGCTGCTCTAATGTCAAAACTAAAATATAAGATTTTAATATCTGAAGCAAAGCTATCGGGTACTCTCCTGTGCTGCACGCCTTATTCTAATCGGTATATATACCAGTGCGATACTACATTATGTGATTAAGTTTGTCAGTGATTTGCCACAGGTCAGTGATTTTCTCCGGGTACTCCGGTTTCCGACACCAAAAAATCGGACCGCCACGATACACAATGTGGTGACAAAAGTCTTGCAACTTGTAAAAAAATCCTTATATAATCAACCAAAACCACATTTTTTCAAAAACATATTGTGAAGTTATTTTTGGATAGATTTTAACAAATTTTACACCAAGACATTCAGAATTGTTTATATTTTGATCGTTTATTTGCTCATTATGTTTATACGAGTGGTTTTTATTTGTGCATGATATGTTTCAAAAGTTGCCAATTAAAGCAGTGCCCTGATGACTGCAGGAAAACGTTTGAAGATATCAAAGGAGAGATCAGTAGCCGTAAAACGAATAAGCACCGACAATGTAATGACCACAAAAAGAAGAAGACAAACAATGATCAACAAAACATTAAACAGAAAACCAAAGATTGAGCATCACGAACACCCGGTGTGAACTTCGGAAGGGTAAGTAGTTCCTGCTCCACTAGTAGCATCAGTCGTGTTGTTCTTGTTTGGGAGATTGATATGCCATCATTTGAGTCACTGGAATTCCGTATTCATCGATCAATTTGTAAGGACAGCCAATGAATATTCAATAGCTGAACGTGTCACCATGCATGTTTCAAGCTTTCAAATAAATATGAATACATTATGCGTTCATTTCATCTACACAATCATGCATTTCTTCTTACAGTCACTCCAAAATCAGCTGACAATTATACTGCAGTATATACAGGGGTTGGAACGTTCGTTGCTATAGCTTTAGTAGCTGTTATTGTTTTTGCTGCTCTGAGGTAATCTGGCAGCTTCGCTATCATTTTAATATTCTGCATATGTTCAACATCTAATAGGAAGAGGATATATATTCTTTGACAATGTTATTGTATATAGAAACAAGCAAATGTTTTTGCTTTAATTCAACATGCTGTACAATGTATTATGATTATTGTGAAGATTCACGACAAATTATATTTCAGTTATATCCTAGGAATTTGTTGGTCAAATTGGTGAACACGATCGAATTTAATTATATTTCTCAGATTATCACATCTTGGTAATTCAAGTTTATGACTTGGTAAGCAAATAACAAATGATCGGACATCTCAACGACCACCACACAAAACGTTGAAAATATGAAGGGTTAATCAGAAGATAACAAAGGTGGTAATCAGAAGATATCAAAAGCGTAATCTGAAGATACCAAGGGCTAAATAAGAAAAAAAACATAGGGGTAATTAGAATACGTCAAAGGGGATATCAGAGGGTACAAAAGGATAGATTATAAAATATCGAAGGAGTAATCAGGAGATATCAAAAGGAAGCAAAAGCCGTAAATTGCAGGACAGACGATGCAATGTCCAAAAGTTTGAAGATGTCAAAGGGGAAATCGATCATCGTAAAAAAAATTGAGTACATACAATTCTAAAGAAAAGAAACAAACAATGATCTTCAGAGCACTACACACAAAGCTAAATATTGAAAAGCAGAAAAACAAACCGGGGATGAACTCAACCAATCATATGTCACCTGCTAAATTATAAAACATAGGAAAAGTACAACGACAAAAGCTCACTTGATATAAAATTTCACTTGTTACAGCCACAAACATTGTTGTGGAGATAATAACATAAAGCAAACGTTAGAGCTTATTTTTACTTTAGATATAGAAAAATGAAAAGACAACAAATGAGGCAGACGTATTAGAGTGTTACATTCGCCAACCAATATTCAACTATTGGTAAGCTTATTTTATGTCTAAAGGTGATTGCATGTATTTTAGCGTTGGATTGTTATGCTGTATAATTCTAAACTATATCATAACGTTAGTGATCAATACGTTAATGTTTATTTTGGTCTCACTGTCATTTCTGTCTTGAATGTTAGTTTATTGCATGATATTAAGTAAATTGGTATTCTTTAAGTTAATTCAAATATATACTTTATCATAAAAAGATTGATTGATTGGTAATCAACCTAAACTTTAGGTGTATGTCAGGCATAGCATGGCGTGTATATCATATAAGCTACACCGGGTTTGTAACTAGATTAACATGACTGGTGCCACTAGTGGTGCAGCAACTGCTCATACTTCCGAAGCACACGAGTTTATCCTCAGTTTTTAAAGGGGTTTGTGTTGCTTGGTCTTTAATTTTTGCATAGGGATTTGTAGATAGTTGTTTGTCTAATCATCCATTTTCGTCTGGCCATTGTGTTGTCTGTCCTATACTTTACGGATTATGATTACCACATTAGTATCTCCAATCTCTACATACAAATATATAGGATATATTTCTACAATTATACCACAATAAATTCTAACATCTAACACCATTATCGTTGTAGTGGTTCCCAACACAGACGACACCATTCCTGTAGAACAGGAACAGCCCTACGAACCGTAGATTGATTTGATTTAATGTTTTTTGCTTAACGCCATTTTCAGCAACATTTCAGCTATATCATGGCGACCAGTTTTAGTAGTGAAATGGGCCAGATTACCCAGAGAGAACCACCGATCATGGGCAAGCAATTGGTCTACTTAATGACTTGAGGCTGCGGGTCGAGTGTACCTTTTTTTAATTTACAAAGCCGGGCGCGAACACACGCCGTATTGGTGATTGGCTTTTATGAGTTGTTAGGTAATTTAACTACCTAACTCATTAAGCCACCCGGGTCCTCATACCATAGATAATGGATGTTAGGTATTCTATGGTATTCTGTGTCATACTTTGAATAGTAACACAAATGTTAACAAGGAAAACTAATGAAGATGAAAATGGATGTTTTTTCTCCTGGAAATATCTGTCATAAAATATGATTTCCAGTCGCTGAAAGATCGTGCATGTACAATCCGTTGTAACATGGTTCCTATTTAACACAATTGTCATATTGTAATATTTTTCAAAGGATACATAGGGCCCTGGTGGCTCAATGAATTGTGCCTATCACCAATACGACGTGGGTTCGCGCCCAGCTTTGTAAATTACAAAAAAGGTCAGTGGTTCTATCCGTGTACTCCGGCTTCCTTCACCACTAAAACTGGTCGGCATGATATAGCTGAATTATTGTTGAAAGTGGCTTCAAACACCAAACATCAAATCAAATCAAATCAAAGGATACATCATTATATCTTGTTCATGTGCAAAATAGTATTTAATCAAAATATGTTTGGAATGTTTATGTCATTATTGTATATATATGTATTACAATGTAGATATATAATTTATCACACACTACGCCAGGTACGCTCAACATTAACAGACTGAAAGCCATATAATAATTTAAAAGTTGTAGCCTCGTATCAATATTCCAGTCAACACGTTTTAAAACATTATTTTCAGTCCCTGCAAGACAGAATGTACATACAAACATGTTTTCTTTCTTTTTTTAAATCTCATTTATTTGGGCTAGCTTATCATGACTTTTTATGAACTTTTCATATCATTTTAGTTTTATAGATGTTTCAGTGATATTTTAGTATACAGTATATTTTTTTTCAGATACAGTCTTTCAAATGTAATTTTGAAAAGCGCATTTTCATAATTTAATTTCGACTGCGTAGTTTTTAATTTTCTTTTTTCTTATTGATTGTGGTTCTAATTGCCATGATTGTTTTATTTCATTGAGGTTTTATTGAATGTTTCAGTGTGTTATGGTACTTTTAACACTTTATAATTTATTAGATATATTTATATGGTTGACATATTAAATTGTTTTATGTTTTAGATTGTAAAGGGCTTAGAGTAATTTTTAATTAGATAATGCGCTATATAAATACTGTAAATAATAATAATAATAATAATAATAATAATATCAATATTTAATTGTTCCTAAACAAGTAATTAGCGACAAATCACGTGGTGAAGAGTTGGCAATAAATGAATGTATCGCCTCATATCCTGACATTACATGTATGATATTATATATGTTTTGTTGACTAATATTTAATCTATATTTTAATCGTATCTTGCCAGGGGTCTAGATTATCGGTACATTAGACCATTTTCACAAGACTGGTATCAAATTGAATCCTTCAAGCAAAAGAGGAATATCACTATTATCATGTGTATAAGGAATACCCTTCCGTATTTAATGATAGATTACGAAATATATATGTAAATGTTAAAAATATAAAACGAAAATCAAACAATCTTCTTTCAATATCTGATCCAACCTTTTTGAAGTTTTAAATGCAAAGTAAAAGACGTTGCATTGTGCAATTCGAAACAGGTATTTGATTTTGCAATAAAAACTTATTATTTAAAAGAAGAACAACTCTTAAATATCTTCGACTCGTTCAGAATACCCATGGAAATGCTTAAACTCACATTTTACATAATAACTAACTTTTCTCTTTCATAAATGCATTTTCGATTGAAAAAAAACAGGAGTTAGATGGGTAGAAAGTCTCCACCTTTACTATTTTAATAATATTTAAATGATCGTCAACACAGTGTTTAGAGAATGTTACTACCAAGGTAGTATATGTTATTCAGCTATCAGACAGGGTATATAATGTGACATTCCCGGCTTAGGATCAATATTCCCTGAGGCGCAGCCGAAGGGAATATATATCATAAGCCGGGAATGTCACATTATATACCCTGTCTGATAGCTGAATAACAGATATATTACGGATTTAACCATTGTTTTTTTTTAAATACAAATTCCAACTGTATTAAATTTGGCGTCTTTCATTTTCATTTTTCGTATTTCTACCTACTAGGCTTTGACGTCATTCTTCAATGACGTCAAAATATATGGCACGTCATATTTCATGTATTGGGTGTCTCATGAAGGAAAATACAGTACTAAATTTCTAAATCAATACAATTTCATATGTAGTAAATTTTATAAATTTATGAATATAACATTGATATATTATATAACAAAACAACGGGTTTGCGAAACAGTTTCAATAATATAAATGTTAACAACATGTAAATAAAACCTTGGTGTGGCCCCATGACGTCGAAAGTTTTCAAGGCTCAACATTTTGTGTATTGTGATGTTCATCACCTTATGGCACAGCCGTGGAACATAGGAGTTTGCTGAATCGATCAGGTATTTGTGACGGAATTATCTGTTGTGATATTATTTTTATTCATACAGCCATTTTGATTATAAAAACAGCATTTAATTTGGTAAAAATACATTTATTATTATGTATTATTTTATTGATTTCAGTGAAGCGTAATATTTTGTCGTCCATGTTGTTATCATTTTAGGAGATTGAAATATATACCCCGTCTGTTTTCCGAATATATGCTGACATTCATGGTTGAACGACCAATGGAAATTTGTGAAACAAACTAAATCCGTAATATTACATTATATTACTTTTGATTTTGAAAATGAAATGTGTATATGCTTGATTTTTTTTAAATATTAATTTGTATGTTAATTACACAAAGTTGTTATTAGAATGTAAATAAGAATTACAATTAATCCTAAGTAAATTTCCTTAATATTCTAAACACTGGAAATTATAAATAAATGTTAGTAAATATAAAGTTTAAATATTTGCTAACAAATCAAAAGGTAAATATCATATTTAGTCCACACGAAGCGTTTCTGGAATAACCTTCATCAGGTACGTTTCTAGAATAACTATCACCTGATACGTTTCTGGAATAACTATCACCTGGTTTGTTTCTGGAATAACCATCATCAGGTACGCTCAAAATCGAAAGATGGGAAAGTCAAATAATTTAATGTTATAAAGGATGCCTACGAATTGATTTTTTTTCATTAATGAAGAAGAAATTAAAATTATAAATTATAAAAAATTACTGAGTTAGATTGCTGTCAAATTATAATATTAAGTATATATGTACCATCTATACACGCTTAAACACATGTCTTATGTCTATCTCTAGATTTTCCTTATGAGACAAGGTAACACTTCGATTATTGAAGCTATATTTTTATATAGCGAATTTGCTCGAGTGGCCTAGAGCGGGCGCTGGACATAAGGCTAAGTGATTGGTGTAGCAGTGTATCAATGGTGTGAGTTCAAATCCCGTCGAGGGAAGAACATAAATTTGACAGCGCAAAGATCTTATTCTAACACTGTTTGGTTTAAGTTTCATATTGATGAATTATTGTTGGTGCTCATGATTACATGTATTTAAGGAACATAATTAATCATCTTATATTATTGTTATTATTTGTACATACTCAAACACTTATTACTGAATGTATGTATTGTGCATGAAAAAGGAGAGAGCTTGATTAGGTATAGCATGTTGCTCAATCCCATTCATATGCAG
>MJUT01025765.1:197785-219486 GCA_002080005.1 Gigantidas platifrons
TCAGTTTTTAAAGGGGTTTGTGTTGCTTGGTCTTTAATTTTTTGCATAAGGATTTGTAGATAGTTGTTTGTCTAATCATCCGTTTTTGTCTGGCCATTGTGTTGTCTGTCCTATACTTTACGGATTATGATTACCACATTGGTATCTCCAATCTCTACATATAAATATATAGGATATATTTCTACAATTATACCACAATAAATTCTAACATGTAACACCATTATCGTTGTAGTGGTTCCCAACACAGACGACACCATTCCTGTCGAAGAGGAACAGCCTTACGAAACCGTACATTGATTTGATTTAATGTTTTTTGCTTAACGCCATTTTCAACAACATTTCAGCTATATCATGGCGACCAGTTTTAGTGGTGGAAGGGGCCAGATTACCCAGAGACAACCACCGATCATGGGCAAGCAATTGGTCTACTTTATGACTTGAGGATGCGGGTCGAGTGTACCCTTTTTGTAATTTACAAAGCCGGGCGCGAACCCATGTCGTATTGGTGATTGGCTTTTATGAGTTGTTAGGTAATCCAACTACCTAACCCATTAAGCCACCCGGGTCATCATACCATAGCTAATGGATGTTAGGTATTCTATAGTATTTTGTGTCATACTTTGAATAGTAACACATCTGTTTACAAGGAAAACTAATGAAGATGAAAATGGATGTTTTTTCTCCTGGAAATATCTGTCATAAAACATGATTTCCAGTCGCTGAACGATCGTGCATGTACAATCCGTTGTAACATGGTTCATATTTAACCCAATTGTCATATTGTAATATTTGTCAAAGGATACATAGGGCCCTGGTGGCTCAATGAATTGTGTCTTTGGATCTAACAGCTCATACAAGCCTATCACCAATACGGCGTGGGTTCGCGCCCAGCTTTGTAAATTACAAAAAAGGGTCAGTGGTTCTATCCGCGTACTCCGACTTCCTACACCACTAAAATTGGTCGGCATGATATAGCTGAATTATTGTTGAAAGTGGCTTTAAACCCCAAACATCAAATCAAATCAAATCAAAGGATACATCAATATATCTTGTTCATGTGCAAAATAGTATTTGATCAAAATATGTTTGGAATGTTTATGTCATTATTGTATATATATGTATTACAGTGTAGATATATAATTTATCACACACTACGCCAGGTACGCTCAACATTAACAGACTGAAAGCCATATAATAATTTAAAAGTTGTAGCTTCGTATCAATATTCCAGTCAACACGTTTTAAAACATTATTTGCAGTCGCTGCAAGACAGAATGTACATACAAAGATGTTTTCTTTCTTTTTTTTAAATCTCATTTATTGGGGCTAGCTGATCATGACTTTTTATGAACTTTTCATATCATGTTAGTTTTATAGATGTTTCAGTGATATTTTAGCATACAGTATATTTTTTCAGATACAGTCTTTCAAATGTAATTTTAAAAAGCGAATTTTCACAATTTAATTTCGACTGCGTAGTTTTTAATTTTCTTTTTTCTTATTGATTTTGGTTCTAATTGCCATGATTGTTTTATTTCATTGAGGTTTAATTGAATGTTTCAGTGCGTTATGGTACTTTTCACACAGTATAATTTATTAGATATATTTATATGGTTAACATGTTAAATTGTTTTATGTTTTAGATTGTAAAGCTCTTAGGGTAATTTTGAATTAGATAGTGCGCTATATAAATACTGTAAATAATAATAATAATAATAATAGTAATAATAATAATATCAATATTTGATAGTTCCTAAACAAGTAATTAATGACAAATCACGTGGTGAAGAGTTTGCAATACATGAATGTATCGCCTCATATCCTGACATTACATGTATGATATTATATATGTTTTCTTGACTAATATTTAATCTATATTTTAATCATATCTTGTCAAGGGTCTAGATTATCGGTACATTATATCATTTTCTATTTCAAGACTGGTATTAGATTGAATCCTTCAAGCAAAAGAGGAATATCACTATTATCATGTGCATAAGGAACAACCTTCCGTATTTAATGATAGATTACGGAAATATATATATAAATGTTAAAAATATAAAATGAAAATCAAACAATCTTCTTTCAATATCTGATCCAACCTTTTTGAAGTTTTAAATGCAAAGTAAAAGACGTTGCATTGTGCAATTCGAAACAGGTATTTGATTTTGCAATACAAACTTATTATATAAAAGAAGAACAACTCTTAAATGTCTTCGACTCGTTCAGAATACCCATGGAAATGTTTAAACTCACATTTTACATAATAACTAACATTTCTTTTTTATAAATGCATTTTCAATTGAAAATAAAACAGGAGTTAGACGGGTAGAAAGTCTCCACCTTTACTATTTTCATAATATTTAAATGATCGTCAACACAGTGTTTAGATAATGTTACTACCAAGGTAGTATATATTATTCAGCTATCAGACAGGGTATACCCTGTCTGATAGCTGAATAATAGATATATTACGGATTTAAGCATTGTTTTTTTAATTACAAAATCCAAGTGTATTAAATTTTGCGTCTTTTATTTTCATTTTTCGTACTTCTACCTTACTAGGCTTTGACGTCATTCTTCAATGACGTCAAAATATGTGGCACGTCATATTTCATGTATTGGGTGTCTCATGAAGGAAAATACAGTACTAAATTTCTAAATCAATACAATTTCATATGTAGTAAATTTTATAAAATTATAAATATAACATTGATATATCATATAACAAAACAACGAGTTTGCGAAACAGTTTCAATAATTTAAATGTTAACAACATGTAAATAAAACCTTGGTGTGGCCCCATGACCTCGAAAGTTTTCAAGGCTCAACATTTTGTGTATTGTGATGTTCATCACATTATGGTACAGCCGTGGAACATAGGAGTTTGCTGAATCGATCAGGTATTTGTGACGGAATTATCTGTTGTGATATTATTTTTGTTCATGCAGCCGTTTTGATTATAAAAACAGCATTTAATTTGGTAAAAATACATTTATTATTATGTATTATTTTATTGATTTCAGTGAAGCGTAATATTTTGTCGTCCATGTTGTTATCGTTTTAGGAGATTGCAATATTTTCCCAGTCTGTTTTCCGAATATATGCTGACATTCATGGTTGAACGACCAATGAAAATTTGTGTAACAAACTAAATCCGTAATAATACATTATATTACTTTTGATTTTGGAAATTATATGTGTATATGCTTGATTTTTTTTAAATATTAATTTGTATGTTAATTACACAAAGTTGCTATTAGAATGTAGATAAGAATTACAATTAATCCTAAGTAAATTTCCTTAATATTCTAAACGCTGGAAATTATAAATAATTGTTAGTAAATATAAAGTTTAAATATTTGCTAACAAATAAAAAGGTAGATATCATATTTAGTCCACACGAAGCGTTTCTGGAATAACCATCATCATGTGCGTTTCTGGAATAACCTTCATCAGATACATTTCTAGAATAACTATCACCTGATAAGTTTCTGGAATAACTATCACCAAATACGTTTCTGGAATAACTATCACCTGGTACGTTTCTGGAATAACTATCACATGATACGTTTCTGGAATAACTATCACCTAATACGTTTCTGGAATAACTATCACCTGGTACGTTTCTGGAATAACTATCACCTGGTACGTTTCTGGAATAACCATCATCAGATAAGGTTAAAATCGAAAGATGGGAAAGTCAAATAATTTAATGTTATAAAGGATGCCTACGAATTGATTTTTTTCATTAATGAAGAAGAAATTAAAATTATAAATTATTTTAAAATTGCTGAGTTAGATTGCTGTCAAATTATAATATTAAGTATATATGTACCATCTATACACGCTTAGACACATGTCTTATGTCTATCTCTAGATTTTCCTTATGAGACAAGGTAACACTTCGATTATTGAAGCTATTTTTTTACATAGCGAATTTGCTCGAGTGGCCTAGAGCGGGCGCTGGACATAAGTCTAAGCGATTGGTGTAGCAGTGTATCAATGGTGTGAGTTCAAATCCCTTCGAGGGAAGAACATAAATTTGAGAGCGCAAAGATCTTATTCTAACACTGTTTCGTTTAAGTTTCATATTGATGAATTAGTGTTGGCGCTCATGATTACATGTATTTAAGGAACATAATTAATCTTATATTATTACTATTATTTGTACATACTCAAACACTTATTACTGAATGTATGTATTGTGCATGAAAAAGGAGAGAGCTTGATTAGGTATAGCATGTTGCTCAATCCCCTTCATATGCAGTTGTAAATAAAATATGTTCAAAACTAAATAGATGTATGTTATATTTTCAAGAAGAAAATATTGCCAACAGATAGCATTTAAGTGATCATGCAGTAAGGACATGTGTATACTTTGTTGCGAAATAAAAATGTAGGCATATAAATCTAGTGATACAATTATAACTTGAAATGTTTGATAAGGTTATAGTGCTCCCATTATTTTGGTATGTCTCTGAAATAGCAAGGCACAAACACTTAGATAGTTTATAAAGGATTGATTTGAGACTTTGTAAGAACGTATTATATTTGAAACAATCTGCACCAAAATTAATGGTGAAAGAGAAACCAATCAGATGTCGCATTTCTGAAAGCGTAAGTATCTGTTTTACAAGGTTTTCTTCTTCTTCTTTTATCTACGTTCTGTATGTTGTTCCAATGGTTTCCAGTTCTTCTGTGTTGTCTGTTCCTGAATTCCCCTTTCGGTTTTCTCTAACATGTATTGTGTTGGGAATATAAATGGCTATATTTGTACATTTTCTCTTTGATCTTTACATGCTACACATCTGTTATCAAGCAACTAGAGTGATATTAACATAACATCGTTGCTTCTAATATGACGTTATAATGACATCCCTTTACCAAATCCTCGATAAACCTGCCATCATTCATATGTTTTGCTCGGAATGGACTTCTCATCTGACCTCACATCTGCGGTCACGGAAGTGCTTTCCATGTGTACAATGTTAAGAAAGAAAGGAGGGAGCACTGTGCATCGGTACACACGCAAATTTGATATACTTATTGATTGTTGATGCAGCTTACATCACTTACAGGTGTTCCACCATCATGAATTGGTAAGTCGTTACATAACATAGGTGTCACAAATGACCAGGATATGCTATTTCACTTTCATGTCTAATCAGCTGATTTTTAAACCGGGCAATATGGCTAGTGTCGCTACTGAACCAGAATTTACTTACATGTCTGAAGCACCTGGGTTTATCCTCGGTTTATTGAGCAGATTTTGAAGATGCCAAAAGAGTAATCATAATCCGTAAAGCGAAGCTGGATAGACAAGAGAATGGTAAAAAAAACAGGACAAAAGGACAAACAACGATCTAGCTAACACATACACATAAAACTAAAGATCGTTTTACATTAAATCACTAAACACTGGGTGTGAACTCACGAGCCCCGGAATGGTTAGCAGTTCCTGCTCCCATTATGTAAACCAGGTGATAAGCCATGCATGAGGAGATGACAGGGAAGAGCATATGACAAGTGGAACATATCACTGGTCATTTGTGAAGTTCGTGTTTGTCAATCGTTAGTTTATTTAGAAGGGTTTCATTCATTATTCATTGTATTTATATCATTTTTTCTTTTTGCCATTGTATTGTCCGTCTGTATGGTAGTCACACTTTGACATCGTCCATGTTTGTGTGTGCAAAATGAAACATTCAATACACAAATCAATGTTTTTATTCTTTTAAAACATGTTTATTTGCCTCAGAAATGTGGACAAGGATCTGAAAAAGAAACACATTAAATTTAAGTAATACAACAAGTGAAGGTTAAGCACTAGACATTCAGACACTCTACTTCACCAGACAACTCTATATAAAAATAGCTTCCCCAGGAGAAGGCATTACTATATAGAATAGCATGGCAAATAAAACGTGTCTTGCTTTATTTGCTGGATCTAAACTACAATTAGCTAAGCTACAAGTAATGCCACACCCTTGATATCTATATATTTATATGGGGCAGTGTTGGTCGTGATGGTATGATAGTTGCTTTTAAATATACCTTTGCAATCAGTGCCTATCACCACTAACGTTGTGAGGTCGAACTCCGTCCATGTGGAGCTTTACTCGAAACAATATTATGTGATAAAGTTTGTCAGTGACTTACGACAGGTCGGTTGTTTTCACCGTCCTCTCCGGTTTCCTCTACCAATAAAACTGACCACAACGATATGACTGAAATAGTGTTGAAAGTGGCGTTTAACACAATAACCATATAACGATATAAATTTATAATCATATACATTTTTGTGTAATGATCCTTTACATTTAATGGAGGATTTGTTCATCGTAGATGGGTTGTTTTGTATTGTCATTCATTTATATTTGTTAACATTCGCTGTTACTTGCCATTTAATACATTAATTTAAACTGCTTGTAAACCAGGGCCGCTTTCTGCTAAAATAATGTAATTATCTGCATAAAGTACACTTACCAGGTGTGAATGGACAAGTTAAACAGGAGCACATTTCAATCAACAAGTAAAAATACAAATGTTAAACATAGTGGAGATTCAAACTTTTACCTTGTCTAATTTATGCTAAATGAACTATAATGTCGATTACTTCACTTAAAAGAGCTCTTTGTATTCCTAAATTGTGCTTTATTTATATTGAACTTATTTATATTTTACCTATGTCTTATTTATGCGGGGTCCGGGTGGCTCAATGAGTTAGGTCACTGGATCTAACAACCCATACAATCATATCACCAATACGGCGTGGGTTCGCGCCCGGCTTTGTATATTACAAAAAAGGTGCACTCGACTTGCAGCCGCAAGTGATAAAGTTTACCAGTTGTTTGACCATGGTCGGTGGTTCTCTCCGGGCACTCCAGGTTCCTCCACCACTGAAGCTGGTCGCCATGATATAGATGAAATATTGTTGAAAGTGACGTTAAGCACTTAAAATCAAATCAAATCAAATCTAATTGATGCATTTATATAATACAAATATTATCCAAAGGAAATATTGGTATTACATCAATTTATGTAAATAGTTACCTTGACAATAACGTGGTAACCAGCCAGGTCTATATTTAAATATAGCTGAGCCGGCCAGATCTGTACAAGTTCCTCCATTAAGACAAGGATTTGGACTACAAATTCCACTTTCGTCTATAGCACAAACATAACTATTCAGTGTCATAACACATATTGCATACAGTGCATGGGAATCTTCGAACATGAATCATGCATGGAGCAGAACAGCCGAAACTTTTTCGATACCCTTGTGGTTGGCCTACCTAGTGATGTTTCTTTGAAGAACATTGTTTATTGTTCAAATGTTTGTCGTTCAAATTGATGTTGTAGCCATACCAATTTTGATGTTATAAATCACTGTGTAGCAAAAACAGAAGTTATGCTGTCAAACTTGTTACGTGTTACCATGCAATGACCTTATTATTGGCACTCCTTGTTATTCGTCTCATCATGCTCGGGTAGCTTTGTTTTATCAGTATAGCTTAACTAAGTGTTTAACATTTTGGTATAATAAATAATTAACATGTGTACTCTAGTCTCTATTTTGGCTTATTATGGACCATTATGTGTGCAGCGATTAACATTTTTCGTTATCTATACACAGTTACACATAATTCAATTTCATATTTCTCAATTTTTGGTTAGTTGGTTTATGGTGGTTTCGGTAATATCTTAGCGGTCAGTGGAGGAAACTGGAGCACCCTGAGAAAAACACCGATATGTTGCAAGTCACTTACAAACTGTATCACATAATGTTGTATCGAGTACACCTCGCCAAGAACTATTTCTTAATAAAGTGAAAGTATGAGCTATGGTGTATTCTTTAAAATAATGTAGATAATTATCAAACATCAACTTTGCGTTTAAAAGGAATATGGTATTTGTGATTACACATTATGTTTCATTTGTGTTGAGGAGCGCCTATGGTTGGGTTGGTGTTGCTCGATTGTTTCTACATAGCGTTTTATAGATCATTGTTTGTCATTTTCTTGTTAATTGCCTGTTCTTTCGTTTTTTTACGATGTAAGTATTCTTTTATTATCCCCTATGGTATCTTCAAACTTGTCATATAGGTATCGTAGACATCTATAGCTCAAATATATATTCATACAGGTAACCATGACAATACTTACTTTCACAATGAACTCTGTTTTTGTCTTGAGGACAGGTACATATGTAGAATGGGTCCACAACAGATCTAAAACAAGTCCCTCCATTCTGACAAAGATTATGTATGCAGGCATCATTTCCCATAGAGCCTAATAAAACAATGGTTATATTACAATTCAACCTCTCATTCCTGTTGCATAGCCGTTGCGATAAAACGTAATTCATTCTTGAAGGACAAGTGTTGTTTGAAATTGATGGGCAGTTCGTCACATAAAATTGTATTGCTATATATTAGTTGAAAATGCATTACTATCAGATGTTTATGTCATAAAATAGTTCATGATATTTAAGCAATATGGTCCAAACAAAATTTCAGGTTCAAGTTTGGTGCGTGTTTAGTCTTTTCACAAAACGGGTTTAATGTATGAAGAACTGCAACGATATTGCTGAAATATTGATGGAAGTGTAAATAAACACCATCCTCCTCCTAATCCTGGATAATGTAGAACCTTAATATTCCGAGGAATCAACAGTTATGTGTTGTAATTGCACACGACGAGTGCCATGTTTGGTTCAGATAACATAACTCTTTAAGGATTCATGATGTTGTTTTTAAGTTCATATTCTCATTTTACACGACGCATCTATTTTATAAGTCATGAATGCTTAATATTTAGAAAACTGGTGTGCTGTGTTGTAGTTCGTGGTGAACAAAACACCTTAATATTAATGGAACGCGGTGTAGTGTTTGAATTCGTCTGTTCCGATTTCGTTTGATTCTATAGTTTCTAAATGCTATCTTTCACTAGGGTTGTTTAGTCAATTTGAAATATAATTTATATCACTGCTCCTTCTGATCCATAGTTACTAATGAAATACATAGTGACTAATCACCGGATTAATAATATGATTGGTGCTTCTGGAGCAGGACATGACTACCATTCCGGCGCACCTCAATTCAACCTTTCTCAATCTAAGTTTTCTGTGTAATTTGTTGTCAATCATTATTTGTCTTTTGGCTTTTCTTCTTCTTGCCTTTACAATGGCCGTTCTTCCCCAATTGATATCTTCTGATTGCACACTTCACATCTTCAAACATTTCTTCACCGATAGGAATACAAACCGTAATATATTGCGTGAGAGATAGTTGCTAAACTCTAAATGAGAAATTATGCCCGCTTTGAACGAAACCACCACGGTTTGTTGGATTTTATTGTACTAGTTCACTGAAACGACAGTCGGATGGTAGAGATGTTGCTCTACTCGAACACATTATTCATATCTTCTGCCAATACATCTCTGCTTTTTCACCTTAATGCTTAGCGGGGAAGCATCAAATAACAATTTTGTAGTCTTTGTTCTAACTCGACGTGGCTCGAACTTACGATCTACCACACTCGAACCTAGCACACTAACCAATACCGATGCGGTTCTTAAAGCGGAAACGGCCCAGTCCACCCAACATCACATATACAGTTAAATGACGTGGTTGTTAAGATACACGAACCGTGGTCTCCACAGGGGTCTGATGCACATTGGTTAACGACTGCAAAAAGCAACATATCGATAACAGTTAGTTTAAATGCATGACTATCTTTACGGTCAACAGGATAAATTCAGAATTTGCAAAATAAAAGAGATGACAAATCGATACACCAAAATGCCTCTAATCTATAGCGTCTACAGTAGACTTATATTGGTGAAATTGCTGACCATCATTGTTTAAGCTTCTTTTAATTATGATTAAATTTGTCATTTGCAGACCTATTAAATATATGATAATCCAATTCTGACTACAAAATTACGACACAGAGAATAAAGAAAACTATTATAAATACATGTTTTACATAGCTAAGCATGTGCTTTTTCATGACAGAAGCAAATTTGCCATTGTAGAAAAACGGAGAAAGTGGTCATATTCTGGACAGGATCATATGATTATCTCTGCATAGCATGTTGCCATGGTTAACGCTCCAGATATTTCTGCGGGGCCGTCGTGGGTGTGATCGCATTACAGTTGGATTTACAACTACTTGTGCAATAATTGCCTTTCCCCACTACAGTTGTGAGCGTGAATCCCGTTCAAGGCGAGGTGCAATCGAAGCAACATTATGTGATGAAGTATGTCATTGACTTGCCACAGGTCGGTGGTTTTCTCCGGGTACTACAGTTTTCTCCACCAATATAATGGATCGCCACGACATAACTGAAATATTGATGAAAATACCGGTAAACACATTACACGAAACCAGATTGTTCTGCTCCTATGTAAGCGTAAACAACACGCACTTCTTGGTTTTCAATTCAATTTAGATTGGGTATTGTACTTATAATTTCACAATAATAGGTGTCCATAAACGCTAATTGATTACTGACTTACATTGACATCTAGTTCCAATAAACTGTTTCACACAGACAGAGGAAATCTGCTCCATTAACCGTGCATGTTCCACCATTTTGACATGGATCAGGATTACATTGTCCAACTAAAAACCAAGACGAAACTCAACACATAAACATACAAACACAATGCATATTTATTTTCACAAGTGCATTTTGTAGTAAGTCGGAGAGAAATTTCAATGTTGACATTACGGTGTCCTAGTGGGATACGTATTACTCGATCGTTAGTTTTATGTGTATGTTTTGTAGATCGTTGTTTGTTTTTCCTTTGGCCGTTATGTTGTCCGTTCTACTTCGATTTACGGATTTTGATTACCTCTTTGGTATCATTAAACTAGTCTTATCAGCATTGCTTGCAAATTTAGAATTTTCCACTAGATAGGTAATATTATTCCTTGACAATTTCTGCCGAAATATCCTGTAGTGCAATCGCATCGATAACTCACACCTGACAGCCTTGTACATTTTGACAAAGAGCGGCATCACATGGGCTCATCATTTCTACAATATAAAATACTTGTATCAGGGAATGTATCAGAGACCGGCATATACATGTATCACATAATGTTCATTTGCTTTCTATGATTATGATTGTGATTAGGAATAACATCTGTAAACAGCAAATATCAGGCTTGAGGTATTTTAATTTTCACGATATGAACACGATTACCATTACACCACATATTATGCTACTAGTAGTAAAGGAACCGCTTACCCTTCCGGAGCACCTGAATTCAATGCCGGTTTTTAGTTGGGGTCGTGTTACTCGATCTTTAGCTTCATGTGTGTGTTTTGTAGATCGTTGTTTGTCCCTTTGTCTTTATTTTTTTAATTGGCCATTGTGTTTACAACCCTTCATCTTACGGATGTGGATTACCACTTTGGTATCTTCAAACTCTTCAGTAGATTATTACTACATAGTTTACCTTCACAAAGTTTTCCAGTATATCCTGGCGTACACTGGCATTGGTATGTATCAGCTGTAAGTCTTTGACACGTACCACCATTGTTACATGGACTGGAATTGCATGGATTTTCCCTGACTACGTTATAAAATAACAGAGCAAAGGTAAAACAACAGATTAAAAAATGATCACTTCATAGGGTAAAAGTAATAGATAAATATTTACCCAATTATTCGCATTCGTATAAAACAATGAGTTTATTTGATTTATGGTGTTTAACGCCATTCTCTTTCTTTTAAGCATTTTTTAGCGCCATTTTCAACAATATTTCAATAAAAAAGGTATGGTTAAAACATATGTAACATCTACAGTCAAATAATTACGTTATATATTCATTTCATTTCGAAACCTTCGTATGATTGGTCAAAAGTTTAACACGTGACTTCGGAATAAAAAAACAAATATCAGGCAATGAAGCCTATAACTATTCAATCATCAATTCATGTGTCTCGTAATTCAAATACATTCAGTATTTCATAAGATGACATTTTATAACTTGAAATTGTTTGCTTGATTCCTTTTTTGCAAAATGTATTACCTGAACATAGTCGCCCGATGTAACTCGGAGGACATTGGCAATACAAATTTGTTCCGAATTTCATGCATGATCCGCCATTTTCACATTGATTAGGGGTACATGGATCTGCATCTAAAAGAAAGAAAAGTTTCAAATTAACTCATTATCATGTAGTAGTTACATTTAATAAATCAACGACTACAATATATCATTGCTAAATATGTGATTTGATTAATGTATGCGATGCAGCATTGTGCGAACGGGTTCGTCAAATGACATGCGTCAAGTGTGTGTATATCCTGGTATTCCGGTTTTATACACCCCCAAAAAAATAGCCGGCACGATATGACTGGAATATTGACAAAAGAGGCATTGGAGACTATGACGATACATCCAAGCAAGGATTTTAAAAAAATCAATCATTTGGTATCACCAATTAATGATTTTGTGCAAAGTTTTTCGCACCTTCCAATGTTATCTAGCTAAATGATGATGTGATGAACATGTACACATGTCATCATATTTAACTTGTGTTTCAAGGAGTGATGGAGGTATCATTGTTTAACGCTCAGTCAGCAATTTGTCAGATATAATTTAATGGCGATACCTGGATACATTACGCTGAAAAGACTTTTATGGTGCTAGCTAAGTCAACAAGTAGACGGATAAACATGTAGCTCCAATATCACAAATTAAAGAGTTTGCAGTGTATGTTCAATGTTTAAACCGTCATCGTCTATTAAGTCAAGTATTTTTAACGAATCGTCTCACTTAATTTTTCAACAATGCGCGATCATGCATATGCTTGTTAGATATATCAATGTTAGTTCTGTTTCTATAATGTTGTCTAATGGCTTTTGGAACTTTGCAGTATGTGTTGTTTGTTCTTCATTCCATTTATAAATAGCATGCATAGTGTGGTCAAAAAATAGAAACAACACAACACAAAAAAGAAAAAAAGAAAATGAAAAAATTAAAAATAATATAACCTTCACAGTTGGTTCCAGTAAATCTTCCGTCACACTGACAGACATATGTTTGATCTGTGAGGCTAGGAATACGTGTACCAGAATTCTGACAAGGATTGGGATCACACGGGTTTACATGCACTATTGAAGAAATATAAATTTGCAAGAATTATCACACAATGTACATATGTACCATCAATAATCTATAGCTTTCTGTGTAGTGTAAATATTTTCTTTTTTTTACTTGTGCATTGTCTGCTGTTTTATGAATATACGCAGCTTGATTACCCGTATTATATTTTCAAGTATTTCACTTGACGACAATATGCTACATATTGAGTATATGGTTTCTATGCCTGCTTTTTATTGAGACAACACTGAATGCTGCTGCTGCTTCGCGAGCAGCCGAGTTCATACCCGGTTTTGTTGAAGGGATCTGTGGTGCTCACCTCTTCAGTTATTTGTGTTGTGCTATTATGTGTCTTTATGTTCTGATTTCCGTGTTGTGACCACCGCTCCGATTTCCGCATAGTAACGATGTTCGGTTCCTCTTTACATCCAGTTTTTTGTAGGAGGACGCATGTCTTACTTACTTTATTTCTGCATGTAGCGTTGTTCAACACATTTTGTGTTGTTTTTGTTTTGTTTTTCTTCGTCTTGTGTACCCGATGTTGCCTGCGTCTCTTGGTTGTCATTTCTGATTGCCCCTTCGGTATTCTCTAACGTTTATATATATTATATGTTGCTCCATATGCTGACACATTTAACGTGATTCTGAGCTATTATACGTTTGATCTTTGTCCATAATGTTGCTTGCATAGCGTAGAAGGAGTAGATGTCATTGTATAGTCTTTGACATGACTGTGATCTCCCATAATCGAGTCGCGCAACTTAATCCTGGAAAGTGTCATAGTACCCAATATGTATATGTTTTAGAAGATGAATAGAGAAGTATGACCAGTATCCAGTCTGTGCTTGAATGTTTTAGAAGATGAATATTGAAGAGTAACCAGTATCCAGTCTGTGCTTGGATGTTTTAGAAGATGAATAGGGAAGAGTAACCAGTATCCAGTCTGTGTTTAGATGTTTTAGAAGATGAATAGGGAAGAGTAACCAGTATCCATTCTGTGTTTAGATGTTTTAGAAGATGAAAAGGGAAGAGTAACCAGTATCCAGTCTGTGTTTAGATGTTTTAGAAGATGAATAGGGAAGAGTAACCAGTATCCAGTCTGTGTTTATATGTTTTAGAAGATGAATAGGGAAGAGTAACCAGTATCCAGTCTGTGTTTAGATATTTTAGAAGTTGAATAGGGAAGAGTAACCAGTATCCAGTCTGTGTTTAGATGTTTTAGAAGATGAATAGGGAAGAGTAACCAGTATCCAGTCTGTGTTTAGATGTTTTAGAAGATGGACAGGGAAGTCTGACCAGTATCCAGTGTGTGTTTAGATGTTTTGAATGATAAATATACAATGTATTTGTATTGCTGAATATAGTTATGCTGTCGACGATTAGTGTTATATTGCTATATTGGACAGAGACATAATTAATTTGAAGATAAATATCGTCTTTTAGAAATATGCTGTTTCTATCTTGTAGA
This sequence comes from Gigantidas platifrons, assembly GCA_002080005.1. Lineage (NCBI taxonomy): Eukaryota > Metazoa > Mollusca > Bivalvia > Mytilida > Modiolidae > Gigantidas > Gigantidas platifrons. Next base: position 212,382 of record MJUT01025765.1, read on the forward strand.
ACAAAGTAGAACTATATCATTTGCATGCAAATCTCCAAGAGAAATTTTGCGAGGCGGACAAGACTGAATTTGGCCCCCGGGGACAGACTGAGACTTCTCTCAAAATTGAGGATTTGAAGTTCAATAAAACGACTGGTAAACTTTCAAGAATGCTTTATTTCTTTTCCAGCAGAATGTCTAGGTAGCATATCTTTTATACAAAGCAGTGACACACATAATTCAGAACTCCAAGTTAATTTTACATTTTTATGTTTCTAAATAAATTAAAAATAGCTAGTATACCCAAAAATCTAAATACAAACATCTATGGCTAAGTAAATGAGACCCTTCAGAGATTTACGATACACCCACTGAACCCCCCTCTCATAGGGCCTGTTTGCATCATATTAAATTGGGAGCTTTACTTTGTACAGTTTGAGCTATATTGTTTAATGCCAATTTCAACACTATTTCAGCTATATCGTGTGTGCCAGTTTTATTGGCGGGGGAAACCAGATTACCCTGAGGAAAATCACTGACCTGTGACAATCCACAGATAAACTTTATAGCATAATGTTGTATCGAGTACACATCGCCATGAGCAAGAGTCAAACACACAATGTTAGGGGTGATAGGTACTGATTGTAATTCCAACTACTATAGGATCACGACCACGACGGCCTACTCTACAGCTTGGGTAATGATACTTACTATCACAATTTGTACCGGTACTACTAGGAGCACACACGCAGTTGTATTCAACATCGAAAATTCTCTCACATGTAGCACCGCTGAGACAAGGCAGGACATCACATGGGTTTATCTCCTCTAAAACACACGCTAGTGGTAAATTATAATGCGATAAAAGAAATTCAAAATCAAACAAAAATACTCGATACATATTAGTTAGATGAATAAACGCTTACAAAATGAATAAAGGATACAGAAAGAGTTGAAAGCTGCACGATAGTGGTTGGGGTTATGGTGTTTAACGCCACTATCAATACCGTGGGGCCAGTTAAATTGGTGGCGGAAACCGGAGTTCCCGGTGAAAACCACCGGCCTGTCACAAATCATTGATAAACTTTATCACATAATGTTGTATCGAGTATGTTTCGCCTTAAGAAGAATTCGAACCCACAACGTTAGTGATGATATGCACCAATAACATATGTAGTTTTTAATTCAACTACCATACGATCACAAAACCCCCCACCATCTGCATGATAGGGTTAGGATTATGATGTTAAACGCCCCTTTCCACAATATTTCAGTTATTTGTGGCAGCCATTTATATTGTGGGAGGAATCGGAGTCCTCGGAGAGAGCCATCGACCTGCTGTAAGTCACTGACAAACTTTATTACATAATGTTCTATCGAGTACACCTCATCGTGAGCTGGATTCGAACTCAGAACGTCAGCAGCGAAGACATTGATCGCATTCGTTTTTTGTCAATCCAACTTCAATGCGATTATGACAACGATGTCTCTTCTATGAATAACCAGATATAAGGCTATTTACAAAAGCGTATGACAAGTCATTTTCCTGGATAAGGCAAACAATACTTTATATAAAAATGTTGAATTTAGCGATACTTATATCGAATGTACTGTATACGTGGTTAATATGAAGTGGTGGAGTAATTTAGCAGGTAGTCTAACAAATTATTTAGGAAAGGAATACTTTTACGAAAACGTTATCGTTCCTAATTATTGAAAATTGTTCACGTTCCTGTGTTTAAAAGGGGGTTGGGTATTGTTGTGTATTTCTGTGTTAATAGAAAAATTAACAGCTAAAAGGAAACACAAACAATACCACACTGTCGTAAAACTTTTAATATTAAATTAACAAAACAAATATATATAATAAGCCAGAATAAGTGCACCTACTTCACACATACTTGTACATGACAGAATAAATACACCTACTTCACACATACTTGTACATGACAACCCCAATCGATTATGTCAATTACAATCTACTTAACTAAAGTATTTCCTCCTTAGAATCTGATGTCTGTACCTAGCTCGTCAAGTGAGATGTCATGTATGTGTGTGTTACGGATATAAATTTTTCTACGATTTTGATTGTGGAATTGTTTCGGCAGTGTGTTTTTTTTTTGTTTGTTCTTCATTTTATTCAGCATTTAACAAAATCAGTTACACATGGATAATATTTCCGGTATGTAAATTGACCATACGATCACAAAACCCCCCACCATCTGCATGATAGGGTTAGGGTTATGATGTTAAACGCCACTTTACACAATATTTCAGTTATTTGTGGCAGCCATTTATATTGTGGGGGGAATCGGAGTCCTCGGAGAGTCAGAACGTTAGCAGCGAAGACATTGATCGCATTCGTTTTTTGTCAATCCAACTTCAATGCGATTATGACAACGATGTCTCTTCTATGAATAACCAGATATAATGATATTTACAAAAGCGTATGACAAGTCATTTTCCTGGATAAGGCAAACAATACTTTATATAAAAATGTTGAATTTAGCGATACTTATATCGAATGTACTGTATACGTGGTTAATATGAAGTGGTGTAGAAATTTAGCAGGTAGTGTAACAAATTATTTAGGACAGGAATACTTTTACGAAAACGTTATCGTTCCTAGTTATTGAAAAGTTTTCACGTTCCTGTGTTAAAAAGGGGGTTGGGTATTGGTGTGTATTTCTGTGTTAATAGAAAAATTAAGAGCTAAAATGAAACACAAACAATACCACACTGTCGTAAAACTTTCAATATTAAATTAACAAAAACAATAGTAGGAAGAGGCAGAATAAGTACACCTACTTCACACATACTAATACATGACAGAATAAGTACGTCTACTTTACAAATACTTGTACATGACAACCCCAATCGATTATGTCAATTACAATCTACTTAACTAAATTATTTCCTCCTTCCTCGTTAGAAACTAATGAACATACCAAACGTGATATAATAGTGGAAAACTGCTCAAAGCTTTCAAAACATCAATCCAGACTAATATCAATGAATCGTTCATTATTGATTGCCCCTTCTATAATGTTTATTTTTAAATTAGGTCATCTCCGTCACTTTCCAATGAAGTGCTCGTATCAAGCTCGACAAGTGAGATGTCATGTATTTGTGTGTTACGGGTATCGATTTTTCTACGATTTTGATTGTGGAATTGTTCCGGCAGTGTGATGTTTTTTTGTTTGTTCTTCATTTTATTCAGCATTTAACTAAATGAGTTACACATGGATAATATTTCCGGTATGTAAATTGACGTGCGAAACTATCCAATTTTACACTGAGACACCAACTAAATATACAACTGTTTTATTTCACAGCAATAGTAGCGCATGTAGTAATGAGTAGATCATATACGCTTAACTGAGTGTGAACTAGATCATTACCTGCAGTTGAGTGGTATTCTTTACAATGCTGTCGTTACAGTTTAAAAATATATCAAGTTTATTTCCATGAGAATGGTATATTTTTGAAGATGGCGTTATACAATAACTCCCCCCTCCCACGGAACCGAAACATCTCTTCGGTTAAATGTTTGACAAGATACATGCTGTGAATACCTATTTCACACGTATTTCCACTGAAGCCGTCGGCACAGGTACCAGTGAAGCTGTTTATGCCATCGACACAGGTCCCACCATTCAGGCATGCACCCGTACTGCAATCATCAATGTCTGAAAACAAGGTCAGATTTGTAGGAAATACAAATTGACGACACAAGTGAAATTTATGAATGCTTTAAACAGCGTTGAAATATATGCATTATAAAAAGAAAGTCCAAGCAGCAATTTTCAACAATTCTATCAGTGTCAAGTAAAGGAGCAAGCACTTCTAACATTTATTAACTGAACACAAAATAAAAAAGACAGTCACAAAACTATCACGGGGTTAAACTACCTAATGGGATCCCAACCCTCCCCCTCAGTACCTGCATCTCCAACAGCAAAATAGGTACATATAAACAAACGATAGACAAACCTGGACAGATATTCGCTTTCTCTCAAAAAGGCCACTTACAATCACAAACAAATAATGACAATAGAAACATGGACTGTGCAGTAGCAGGGTCAATGAATCTTTACCTGACTGCTAGGTAGGAAGGTTGAATATGTTGGTCACATGGACAGTACAGTAGCAGGGTCAATGCATGCTTACAATTACCTGACTGCTAGGTAGGAAGGTTGAATATGTTGGTCACATGGACAGTACAGTAGCAGGGTCAATGAATGCTCACAATTACCTGACTACTAGGTAGGAAGGTTGAAGCTATTGGTCACATGGACAGTACAGTAGCAGGGTCAATGAATGCTCACAATTACCTGACTACTAGGTAGGAAGGTTGAAGCTATTGGTCACATGGACAGTACAGTAGCAGGATCAATGAATGCTCACAATTACCTGACTACTAGGTAGGATGGTTGAAGCTATTGGTCACATGGACAGTACAATAGCAGGGTCAATGGATGTTCGTTGTTACCTGATTACTATGCAGGAAGGTAGAATATGTTGGTCACATAGACAGTACAATAGCAGGGGGTCAATGAATTTTCACAATTACCTGACTACTAGGTAGGAAGGTAGAATATGTTGGTCAAATGGACAGTACAATAGTAGGGTCAATGAATGCTCATAGTTAACTGACTACTAGGTAGGAAGGTGAAATCTGTTGGGCACATAGACAGTACAATATCAGTGGGTCAATGAATGCTCGTAGGTAGCCACCTACTAGCTGAGACTGTCAATTGTATTGGTTGAAGACCATTACTCAGTGGACACAAAATTAGCAATACAACTACCATGTAATATTTAATGTCTTACATTTTAAAATGTTTCCTTTCTGTGTTTTAATCTGATGATATACTTATATTTGATTTTTATGATAAATGAAAATTTACTTATTTCACGTTTGCTCCGTTAACGCCAGTATCACATTCACAGCACACTTGTTCGACAGACCTATTAGTGTGGCACATGTTGCTCCATTTAGATATAGGCTAGCATTACATGGGTTTATTTTATCTAGATCTAACGAGTACTTACTTATTGCACAGTTTGGTCCGTTAAAGCCAATATCACATTGACAGGTGTACGTCAGACCGATTAGTGCGGCACATTTTGCTTCATTTAGACATAGGCTAGCATGACATGGGTTTATTTTATCTAGATTTAACGAGTACTTACGTATTTCAGTTTGCTCCGTTAAAGCCAGTATCACATTGACAGTACAGTTGTACGTCAGATCGATTAGTGTGGCACATGTTGCTCCATTAAGACATATGTTAGCATCACATGGGTTTATTTTATCTAGATCTAATGAGTACTTACGTTTTTCAGTTTGCTCCGTTAAAGCCAGTATCACATTGACAGTACAGTTGTACGTCAGACTGATTGGTGCGGCACATGTTGCTCCATTAAGACATAGGTTAGCATCACATGGCTTTATTTTATCTAGATCTAACGAGTACTTACTTATTTCACAGTTTGCTCCGTTAAAGCCATTATCACATTGACAGTTGTACGTCAGACCAGTTAGTGGGGCACATGTTGCTCCATTAAGACATGGATTAGCATCACATTGGTTTATTTGATCTAAATAACAAATAAGACGATACGAATACATTTAAATTAGTTGATACCAATGTTCGAGGCCTTTACGTGGATCCCCTGCTATAGTCAGTGTATATCCACATTATGGTGACATATATTCGTTGAATCATTGATTAAGCGGTTTAACTCTATCCACACACGAGAATCAGAATACTCCAAATAATAATGACTTCACAGTGTTATGTTATTTGTAATATGGTACTACACTGTATTCTGCGAGACAATTGATTGATTTATTGTGTTTAAAGCCACTTTCAGCTATAGCATGGTGGTGGAAGAAGCCGAAGTACCCGGCGAAAACCACCGACCATGGGCAAGCGACTGGTAAACCTTATCACTTGCCGCTGCGAGTCGAGTGCACCCTTTTTATGTAAGTTACAAAGCAGATCAGGAACCCACGCCATATTGGTGGTAGGCTTGTATGAGTTGTTAGGTAATCCAACTACTTAACTTATTGAGCCACCCGGGTCCTCTATTGTGAGTGGAAGATATTTTGTGAGAAATATACAATACGGTAGCATGACTTTAAACACAACCGGGATAGTAGTTAGTACGCTACACAATCCAGCACTTGATATGAAAAGGGCGTAACAATAACTCTTACCAGTGCTTGTTGTTCCTAATAATCCTGGAGGGCACTGACATTGAAAATTCAGGCCGGATGTGCCACACATGTTGCTCCAGATCCTCATGGGTTAGATGAACATGGATCTAGACATTATAATGCATAAATAGTAAATATAAGGAGGTTCTTATTTTAATTATGCTTTAATTGGAACTTTTCCCATGGTAACTATATCTACTTGTTTGTTGTTGCTTTTCTATTTTGGACCCTTTTGTACGTGGGGTAAGGGCTATGACCAGAGTGTGTGCTGGACAGCTGCTGTGGTACGATCTTCATGCCAATTTGATTGACCTTTGCGTAATATCCATATATCAAATAACAATGAATATTTCCCTTTTACGTAGACGTTTTGTTTCCCCAATCACGACCACTAATTATACCGGAATTGACTGTATATATGAGTAGCACTGGGTGCCTTATAAGAAGCAGGAACTGCTTTTCCTTAGCGACCACATGAGTTCATCCCGTGTCTTGGTAGCGTCCGTGTTGCTAATTCTTTTTAGTTTTTGTATGTAGTCATATTGCGTGTCTTTACGTTGTGTGTTCCGTGGTGCGATGTCCGTATCGATTTCCGCATGAACACATTGCTCGACTCATGTCTTAATTATGCTCTTTGTGTTTGCTTGTGAAGAGTGCTGTCCAAAACATGCCATGTTATTTTTTCCCTTCTTTTTGATTGGCCCTGTGTTATTCTCTAACGATTATATACTGCTGAATATATGTGAGATTTTTATGAACATCTTCTTCTTTTCGTTCACCTTTACACTTGGATATCAGTTTCCGTAGCGAATCTGGTGGTCTTCTGTAGGGCATTCACGAGTCCATAAGGTCTATACAGTCATATACACCAATATGTTAAAGTTTAAATCATTTAACGCA
>MJUT01025765.1:235288-255008 GCA_002080005.1 Gigantidas platifrons
ACAACAAATAACAAAAGGACAGACAGCACAATGGCCACACAACAAACAACAAAAGAACAGACAGAACAATGGCCATACAACAAATAACAAAAGAACAGACAGCACAATGGCCATACAACAAATAACAAAAGAACAGACAGCGCAATGGCCACACAACAAATAACAAAAGAACAGACAGCACAATGGCCACACAACAAACAACAAAAGAACAAACAGCACAATGGCCACACTACAAATAACAAAAGGACAGACAGCACAATGGCCACACAACAAATAACAAAAGAACAGACAGCACAATGGTCACACAACAAATAACAAAAGAACAGACAGCACAATGGCCACACAGCAAATAACAAAAGAACAGACAGCACAATGGCCATACAACAAATAACAAAATGACAGACAGCACAATGGCCACACAACAAACAACAAAAGGACAAACAGCACAATGGCCACACAACAAATAACAAAAGGACAGACAGCACAATGGTCACACAACAAACAACAAAAGGACAAACAGCACAATGGCCACACAACAAATATCAAAAGGAAAGACAGCACAATGGCCACACAAACAAATAACAAAAGAACAGACAGCACAATGGTCACACAACAAATAACAAAAGAACAGACAGCACAATGGCCACACAACAAATAACAAAAGAACAGACAGCACATTGGTCACACAACAAATAACAAAAGGACAGACAGCACAATGGCCACACAACAAACAACAATAGGACAAACAGCACATTGACCACACAACAAATAACAAAAGAACAGACAGCACAATGGCCACAAAACAAATAACAAAAGAACAGACAGCACAATGGTCACACAACAAATAACAAAAGAACAGACAGCACAATGACCACACGACAAATAACAAAAGAACAGACAACATAATGGCCACACACCAAATAACAAAAGGAAAAACAGCACAATGGCCACACAACAAATAACAAAAGAACAGACAGCACAATGGCCACACAACAAATAACAAAAGAACAGACAGCACATTGGCCACACAACAAATAACAAAAGGACAGACAGCAAAATGGCCACACAACAAACAACAATAGGACAAACAGCACATTGGCCACACAACAAATAACAAAAGGACAGACAGCACAATGCCCAAACGAAAAACAACAAAAGGGCAAATCATATTTACAAAATATTACCCAGAAAGTCAAAGATGGAACAACATGAACCAAACTAAAACTAGGGATTAATTCAGATGATCTGGAAGAGTAAAATGTTCCTGCTCCACATGAGACACTCGTTGTGTTTCTCTTGTTACAATCCCTGATATAGCATGCATGAGGAAGGACCGGATTATGATGATTTTTTTCTTACCGTCAAAAGTTACACCAGAGTGTGTGTTTCCATTCTTCCAGGTAAAATATGTACATGTATAAGTAGCACAGTAGTTAGTACGAATCAACGACCGTGACTTTTCTCATCTATATTATTACGTAGATTTATTCTTTATTCTATCAACGACTTGACTATGTGAGTAATACGGCTGATGTCTTATACAAACTGGAACTACGTGTACTTATCCATCGCCAGCTCCTAGGTTCACGTCGGATGTCTAATACAAAACTAGAACTACGTTTACTTATCCATCGTCAAATTCTCGGTTCACATCGATGTCTTATATAAAACTAGAACTACGTGTACTTATTCATCGCCTGCTCCTGGGTTCACGTCGGATGTCTTATGCAAAACTAGAACTACGTGTACTTATCCATCGCCTGCTCCTGCGTCCACGTCGGATGTCTTATACAAAACTAGAACTACGTGTACCTATCCATCGCCTGCTCCTGGGTCCACGTCGGATGTCTTCTACAAAACTAGAACTACGTGTACTTATCCATTGCCAGCTCCTGGGTCCACGTCGGATGTCTTATACAAAACTAGAACTACGTGTACTTATCCATCGCCAGCTCCTATGTCCACGTCGGATGTCTTATACAAAACTAGAACTACGTGTACTTATCCATTGCCAGCTCCTGTGTCCACGTCGGATGTCTTATACAAAACTAGAACTACGTGTACTTATCCATCGCCAGCTCCTATGTCCACGTCGGATGTCTTATAAACAACTAGAACTACGTGTATTTATCCATCGCCAGCTCCTGGGTTCACTTCGGATGTCTTATACAAAACTGGAACCACGTGTACTTATCCATCGCCAGCTCCTGGGTTCACCTCGGATGTCTTATGCAAAACTAGAACTACGTGTACTTATCCATCGCCAGCTCCTTGGTCCACGTCGGATGTCTAATAGAAAACTGGAACTACGTGTACTTATCCATCGCCAGCTCCTGGGTCCACGTCGGATGTCTAATACAAAACTGGAACAACGTGTACTTATCCATTGCCAGCTCCTGGGTTCACGTCGGTTTTTTGTGGGGTTCGTGTTGTTCACCTTTTTTAGTTCTTTGTGTTGTGTATTATTTGATTTGTTTTGCTTGTTTTCGTCCTGTGGTGTGTGTTCCCGATGTTGCTTGCATCTCTAGATTGTCCATTCTTGATTGTCACTTCTGTTTTCATTATTGTTTAGTTACGACCTACAGTCTATCCTGTGTATTGTGTAACTAATATTGCCTGTGTCTCTGGATTGTCCATCCTTGATTGCTCGTTCGTATTTCTCTAATATTTATTTATTGAAATTTCTATAACGTTCATATTATAAAATATAACGGGAATGGTATTAATGGGGACGTCGTTTTCCTGATCGTAGGTTAGTTGGATTCTCAACTACCTATGTAATCAGTACCTATCACAACTAACGTTGTGAGTTCGAATCCCGATCAGCCACAACCTTATTTTTTCGGTAGATCGGTTGTTGTCTCAGGGTACTCCGGTTTCCTCCCCCCAGAAAAACTGACCAATACGATATAGCTGAAATATTGTTGAAAGTGGCATTAAACACCATAAAGAAAAGCAAGAATATTAAGCTTATTCTAATATATGTCAATCTCAGACCGGAGTAAATGGTTTACCTGATACATCAGCTTTTAAATGACAGTCATCTCCTTTAAATCCTTCTATACAACCATATGTACACCTCCCGTCCTGTATGTCACCTATCCTGTGTACACATGTGTTACACTGAGACTCACAGTTAATACCATATGTACCAGAAATACATTCTGAAAAAAAAGAAGTATAACTTGTCAGAATAATGAGTACTGATTACAATTAAAAACATTATATCCTGCACTTGTTCTATTTGAGCAGTCATGTGGCAATATTTTGGCATTGAGCAAGATATAGCTTTTGTGGTACCATATTCATATTTCTGCAGAGCGACTGGAAAATCGGTAGCAATATTAGCGCGGATTTCACAGTGGACACAATTGAAACCGATTAGAGCGACGATAATTTGGTAGTTGTTTGGGACTGTTTGACAATGCAGGATAAATACAATATACATGCAATTTCGGTAAATAAAAATTGTATTTGTTTCCGTTGCGAAATCAGCCATGCCAGAAAACCTCGAAAAATGCTCACTTTCCTATCTTTTTCCAGCGCTCGATTTAATCAATTTGATATTTACCGATAACGTGAGTGTATACTGTATACTGTATATGTATCATCAACTCATTAAAGCTCATATTTCATACACTTAACGATATATGCATCAATGTATTGTCATCCTCAAACTGACCAATCAGTAAATGATAGAATAGACACTATTTTTTTTTACATGTATTTATTTTATGCAATGTTATTTCGCGCAGTTTATTGTACCGTCGTAACGACACAACGCTAACAGATCTTAAAGTAAGTTTGTTTCACTCCAATGTTAACATTTGTGTACCTGATCAATTACAACGATCTCCTTTAAAACCCTCAATACAACCATATGTACAATTTCCGTCAAATCTGTCACATATTCTGTTGATACATGTATCACAATGTGAATCACCGTTTACACCATATGTACCTGTACTACATTCTGCAAAAAGAAAAAAAATACAAAAAAAATTAATAAAAAATAAAAACAATTAAAAAAAATACAAAGCTGTTTGCATTTCAAAGACTTACATTTCAGCAAGTTTTGACATTAGAGCAGCTAGGAAATTTAATTATCTCAATATAAATATTCATATTATTTGCTAAGGCGCGTTTCTATTACGGTACTAACCGTTTTGTTTTTTATTCTTTTTTTTATCTGTGCAATTAATTACATTCGCCACTTGTACAAATAAACATGTCCAAAAATGCATCAATCCAGTGTGAGAAGGGCTTCAGCCCTTCAAAGTAGATTAACTCCGCCGCATGTATTGAAGTGCCTACATCATATAAGTGAGCGATCACATATATATGTGTGCTTGGAGTGTCGATTTTATATATGTTTATACGATTTTATCGATTACATGCTTGACATGCTCAGCAGTTTAGTTTTAGTTTTTATTTCTTTTTCAATTTTATTTGTTAATTCCTTAACATGTTTTTGATATGGTTTTATATATGTACCTCTGTCACACTTAACACCGTACCATACTGCTTTAAATAATTGAATATGAGAAGTTGTAGCTTGATTGAGATGAGTTGGAATTGTTGAAAGTCATTGTTTAAATTTACTTTTCACAACTTTTTAAAATACACCATATAAATCTGACAGTTTAAAGGCCTTCAGGTTAGTGATGTGAAGTTTACAATGGTGGTGTATTTACTACAATAAGCACATATGTCAACACATGGAGAGCAAACTTGCCTTGTTTACCGTAATGACCCATAATACTTACGTTGTTTGCAGTATGGTTCCAGCAAGCTTAATTTATTTACAGAATGGAACCATCAAGCGTACGTCGTTTACAGAATAGACCCATCAAACTTATGTAGCTTACAGTATATGTCCATCAAACTAACGTAGCTTACAGTATGTGTCCATCAAACTAACGTAGCTTACAGTATGAACACATCAAACTAACGTTGTTTACAGTATGCGTCCATCAAACTAACGTTGATTACAGCACGGACAATCAAAATAACGTTGATTACAGTATAAACAAATGAAACTTACGTTGTGTCCAGTAGGGACCAATCAAATGAACGTTGTTTACAGTATTGACCAATCAAAGGTACATTGTTTACAGTATGTACCAATCAAAGGTAGATTGCTAACAGTATTGACCCATCAAGCTTACGTTGCTTACAGCATAGAACATCAAACGTACGTTGTTTACAGTATTGTTCATCACGCTTACGTTGCGTACAGTATCGGAACATCATAATCTACGATATGTACATTATGGATCCAGTAAACTTACGTTGATTACAGTATGAACCCATCCATCCTTTTATACAACCAGATAAACATAAACCAGACACAACATAACAAGTGTTATTGCAGCAGTTATCTGTACAGTCTTGGCTACAGTCCTGTCCATACGTCCCATCGACACATGCTACAATCAACTGGTTTACAAAACATCAAATCATAATTTCGTAGGTGGTGACAAATACAATAGAATATGTCAACACTGTTCTGTTGTCTCAAATATCATTTCGTTGTTGTGTTTTGGTTTTATGGTGTTTAACGCCACTTTCAGCAATATTTCAGTAATATCGTGGCCGTATGTTTTATTGATGAATGAAACCGACCTGTCAAAAATCACTGACAAATCACATAATGTTGTATACCTCGCCCTGATCTGGATTCGAAGTCATAACATCAGTTATGATAGGCACTGATTGCACAGATAGTTGTAAATCCAACTACCATACGATCACCTCCACGACGTCCTCCAAATAAAAAAAGTATAACATTCCATTGCGAACGATTTTCGAACGATAACAAAATGAAACGAATAAAAACTGAATCGTATAGACGTAATCTGTTAACGTTGCCATAGACATATATTGTTGATACGTCTATGAACACACGACTTTATCGATCTGTAGACCAACACCCTGATCGTTCATTCGAATTGACGAAATTATATCATCACCTTATAGTGTCGTACATTAGATCATATAGATGTACCTATCAGCGTTATCTTATTCTTAAATGTTTGTCATGGACTCCACATACAACCTGGGATGAACCCATGTGATTCGGAAGGTGCGTAGTTTCTGCCCTACAAACGACACCCTTCGTGTTACTGCTAAACGATATGGAAATCATCAAACCTGGAAATCGTTCATGATGCCAGAATTATATAGTGAAAGGAAATAATATATATATCTGAAAGCGAAAACATAGAATCGGGTTAGCTTCTTTTCAGCTATCAAAAAAAAAAAAATTATCTTCTCACTGTATACCAATGTGTTCTATTGGACCATTTATAGTCACATGAAATGTTGACATGTTCTGCGACAACCTTAAAACTGCTATTTGACAGGTAGAAAAGCCCTATTGTCTACATCAACCGTATTTTTTTTTCTAATAAAGGTTTAGCAATATTATTGTGACCCTCGACAATCTCTCTGTTTTCCTTTTTCTTTCTACCGAAATTGTACGTGTATTTAATCCCGAGTCAAAATAAATTGCACGTACATTTCAAGCAATTTTAAGTGTTAATTAAGTTTAAATTTACACATAAATTTAAATGTGGTTTGTGCAACCCAATCCTTAATTATTAAAGGTATATTGGTTACACAATACTTTCAACAATATGTCAGTTAGATTGCTGTGGTCCGCTTTATTGTTGAAGGAAACTGGAATACCCGATAAATATACAGACCCGTCGCAAGTCACTGGCAAACTGTATCACATAGTATTGCACCAAGTACACCTCGCCTGAGCGAGATTCGAACTCACAACATTAGTGATGGCAGACACTGATTGCAATGGTAGTTATAAATCCAACTACCATATAACCACGATCAAGACGGCCCCGAGGTAGAAATACGAAGTGTTGTGATTGTGATGATAATAACAAACTTAAGATGAACATGTCATGTTCGACTATTCTGGAGACGTATACTGATTTCGTACTGTCCGTCTGTCCGTCAGAAACGGTTGCCCCATCCAACATTAGGATTGAAGTTACTTTGCAAAGTTCACTTTTAGATTCTAACATTGTTAATACACATTGTGGAAATAAATTAAACTTACGACTATCACAGTAGTCTCCATCTAGTCCTATTTTACAACCATCTGTGCATACACCAGTGTCAGTATCACATATATCATTTAGACAGTTGTCTGGTTTACAACCCCACACACAGCTACGATTACCGGGATAACAATGTCCATTGATACAGTTAACAGGACAGGGCTTACTACATCCAGTACTCCAAAAACCTTTGTAGCAACATATAAAGGCAATGTGACTTACTGTATTCAGAACTCCACCAACCTGGATCTATCTATTAAATAACGCATCGTTGTACTTTTTTGTTCCCTCTGTTTTTCATTTCATTCCTAAGATATATAATATACCACTCTGAACTGAATTTTGTAAGTTTACTTTGAGGGTAGCAATCCCAATATGCATACACCACCCCATCTTGTGTTGAACATACTCCAAGAGATATTAATGACAACTGCTTATATAACGAGTTCATCCTCGTTTCTCTGTAGTTCGTGTTGCTCAAAGTCTAGTTTTGTGTGTATTGTTGCGTATATCATTGTTTACTATATAAAGAATGCACCCTCTTCTTTCTGGGTTAGGGTTAGGGTTAGTGTGTTTACCAAAACTTTCAACAATATTTCAGTTATATAGTGGTGGTCAGTTTGATATAAAGAGTTCACTCACGGGTGTTTCGGGGTCGCGCATTGCTCAAGTTCTAGTTTTATGTGTATTTTTTGTAGATCGTTGTTTATCCTTTTTCATTTTGTGGCCATTTTGCTGGTTGTCCTTCTTTGATTTACTTCTTCTGATATTTGGTATTTGCAACCATTTATTGCTTTATGTGAACTAATAAACAATACAACACCGTAGACCTCTACATCACATAGTTCTAACATCGATTCATTGCTGTATCCAGGAGGGTTATACACTGACGTCTCATTCCGCTCATTATATATAATAACATACTGTCCGATATGGTTACAAGTGACATTCTAAAGGTTGGACGGAAGCCCCGGTCCTGTGTGATGATAGCACAGGTAGCCATCCGTCTTTGTTATACTTGAGTTGCTAATATACAATGAATATCCTGCCAATCGATTAAAATCTGAAATTGATAATGATCCCATTCGTTGACTGATTTGTTTACATGCTTTATTTATTAGCAATACATACCTCAACATACATGTCTTGTGATTAATATTATTAATTTTTATCATAGCATAGATAATACTACTGCTAAAAGTGATTGTAGGAAAAGCTGTCAAAATAAAAACAGAGAAAGGGACAAATAATGAAGTGCTAAACACTACACAGAAACCTTAAGAATGACCAACACGAACCCACTAATGCACAAACATGCAATTTACCTTCAAGCCACGAAATTGCAATCCACGAATTAGTATTAAAATATGAATATTTAATTCTAACCTTGACACCTTTCCGAGGCCATAAAAGCCATACCACATACAATAAAATGCATCTCTATAGAGCAGTAACCTGTATTAAAAAGGTCATTTTTGTTTGTCTTGGCATAGACAATCTCAAATGAATTGAAACTCTTTTATCAGGTCACCTGTTTTTGCAGACCACATTTTCTTTGTCCCAAAGTTGATCTCTTAATACAGGTTTGCCTGTACCAATGTAGCCGCTTGCTATAGACAGGTCTATTGGACCATCAAAACATTATCAAAACTTTGTCCCACCTAATATTAACGTCCACGTGTATTGGACTGGTCGATTGTACACTATGCCTTGCCTCACCCATTAGTTTTATCACCATTTACTTAAATCAGGTTTTCAATTTTCTAATCTTAAGCTTTATGCAAATAATTAAAATATTAAAGTTAATTATTTGAATAAAGGTTGGAAATTAGAATGATATACACAAATGAGACAATAAACTTACAGTTTTCCCTGTAATAAATCCTGACTGTCGTGATGTATACAGAATCAACAGGAAACGTCAACATCCACCACGCAACATACTGTATAGGTCTATGAAGTGTGGTAGCACATGATGTGTAGGTCCACCAGTAATGGCTAAATCTGCCGTCATATATTTGTACATATCTTCCCAGTAATACACTGAACTCTGAGATGCAATTCCATGTGATGCTATATTTTCTAAATAATTAGATAACATTAAATACACTATAATCATCAGCAATGTATCACTCCTGCAAAGGCTGAAAATAAAAATCAACAAACACTTCTTCTAGTGTGTACAAATTAAATCATATTTATAAAAAAACGGGTTTTCCGTTAATTTCGAAACTGAGAGACTGCTAAACATTACAGTTAGACACACATTAAAGTAAAGGAACATCGTGCAGTAATAAAGGCTATGGATGTAAATGAACATGAGAAACTACGCATCATTACACTTAGGCATACAATAAAATAAAGAGACAGCTTGTAGTAATAAAGGATATGAATTCAGATGAACATGAGAGGGTATCCAACGTTACCATTAGACACAAATGACAGTAAAAGTACAGCTTGTAGTAAGAAAGGATGTGGACGTAAATGAACACGAGAGACTGTCAAACGTTACTCTAAGAAACCAATTAAAGTAAAAGTAAATGAACAACGATTGTGTTGCTGTTCTCCATTTCGCAATCACAGTACTAGAATGGATTTACGTGATTGTTGTAATATTTCCGCTTCATATCCACTAAATATTATATCTTCGTTTTAATTGTTGGAATACAAAATTAGATATCACATTTAGTGTGCATGACGTGTTTCTGAAATACCCTTCATTAGAAAGCCAAATAATTCAAAAATCATTGGGAGGAAGAAAACCAAAGTGCCTAAGCAGAATTTCCACACACTACATTTCATGTAGATTTACAATGTCTTTACTGCTGGGGTAACAACATTCCGACAGTGCCGCTGAAAATTGACAAGAATAAATACAATTTGTATTTGTGTGTCAGGGATATCGATTTTGCTTCTTTCTACAATTTGGATATTAGACTTTGTTCCGACAGTGTAGTATTGTATGTCCATTTGTGTCATTTTGTTACTAAGCAGACAACAATCGTCTTAGATAATACCCACCACAGAGATTGTACGCCAGTTGACAGTTAGTACGATGACTGAGACAAACTTACCTTTGTTAAGCATTCGTTGGCACCAACAACCTAGTTGTCATGAACATAAGCAACATGACTCGCCAAAACTCAGTCAAAGTTCTGAAATTATCATAAAGATACGCCTTTTACCTGGGTTAAATTTTATTATTATTATTTTTGTTTTATTTAAATTGCAACAAATTTATATTACGACACTTACCGGAATTGATAATATATATAATAAAGCATGTTAATTCATACGTTATACATACCTATGTTACAGGTGATTCCTGTATATCCAGGATAACACCCACCAGGAGGGCATATACCAGTTATAGGATCACATGGTTGATTGATACAATGGCAAGTTTCTGTGCATTTATATCCATATTTCCCTGATGCACACGCTGTAAAAACAGTCTTAAAATATTAAAGAACGTTGATGTTGGCATACTAGTGGCTGCCTTAACTCCTTGATGTCTGAGTGTTTTCAAAATATCAGAATGCATAGCAGAATATGACGAGATTTCTTAACAATAACGGATATTACTTTAAATCAATGAATATATATGCAAACGGTACAAACGGGATAGTTTTGTGACTTGTGTATCAACCTAGGGAAAGTACAAATACCTAAGAATAATTTAGAAAGATATTCTAACGCAATTCTAAAATGTTGTTATGCAGTAAGTAAAGTTTTATGATATCAAATGGGTAACCAGAGACCGGAATCTACGAAGAACAGTCAACGCAATGGTCGAAAGAGTAAAATGGAAAATAAATACCACACCGTAACAACATTTTTTCAAATTCAATCGAACAGGCACAAAATACCTCTCCATCTGCAGTACATCCTTGCGTTATATGCTATTTTTAAATTTTATGTAAATTTGAATGGAAATCTTGCATTTTCATTGGTTTCCAAGAAGGTGACATTTTAGTATGTCATCCGAAGGTGCGGGTGACAATTGTGTGCCTATCACCTTCTAGGAAGCTGAAATGCCACCTTCTTGTATATCAATGAACATACAGAATATCCATACAAATTTACATACAATTTAAAAATAGCACAAGGATGTACTGTAGATGAAGTGGTATTTTGTTTATCCTTTTTTTGCATTATGACGCACTAACAGTCGAGATTCACAATATTATAATGATAAACACTATCAGGAGGGTAGCATGTTGTTTTGCACTATTCAATGTGATAAAATAAATGACATACAACGGAGAGGGTGACGGGGATATCGTAATCCTTTGAAATACATGTTCAGCCTCGGTTGACAATTTTTCACGGAGTTACAATATACTCCGTCTCACTCTCAAATATATGTTATTTATATAGTATTTATTGACCATAGACAATGTCTCGACCATGTTCCCGTCCGTGTGAGACCGCATCAGTAACACAGGATGCTATTAACCTCCCTCGATCTGTCAAATGAATCACTCGGAGTCCATCATTCATTAGATGAATGGATTACCGTGTAATGTAATGTATTGTTTTCTTCTCACAAAAACACAATTATTAATCAAGCTCAATTCTACTTACCCCTATCACAATAATCCCCATCTAGTCCTATTTTACAACCATCTGGGCATACACCGGTGACAGTATCACATATATCATTTAAACAGTTGTCTGGTTTACAGCCCCACACACAGCTACCATTACCGGCATAACAATGTCCACTGATACAGTTAACTGGGAAGGACTTACTACAGTCACCACCCCACCAACCAAAATAACAACCTGTCAAAACATTGCTTCATTATATAAATAACACAATTCCCTTTTACACATTGTCATTTTGATTCTAAATGTATGTGTTAATACCTTTATTTCATGAATTGTTTACCTTACGACGTACAAACTGATACACGGTCTGATATAAACAATGGAAAGTACGACTAATGTGTGTAGAATTTACTCACTATTGGTAGACATTTTAAGCTAGAATAAAATAGTTTTAATTAAATTGTTATTGACTTTTGTCGTATCAATAGTAGTAATGACTAATATAATACCGTAGATTTCTACATGACACAGTTCTATGATCTCCCCAGTGCTGCATCCGCTAGGGTTGTTGCCTCTCGTTGGAACCCGTTCATTATATATAATAACATACTGCCCTAGATGGTTACAGTCTACATTCTGAAGTATTGAAGGCACTCCCGGTCCTGTGTGATGATAGCACAGGTAGCCATCAGTCTTTGCTTTGCTTGAGTTGCTAATGTACAAGGCATATCCCGCAAGATGAGATAAGGCTGCAATAGATAATCATGTTAACTAACTCATAATTATTCAGAGAGGCCGTCGTAGCCGTGGTCGTATGGTATGTGGATTTACACCTACATATGCAATCAGTGCCTATCACTACTCATGTTGTGAGTTCAAATCTTGATTAGGGCCTATCACCAATACGACGTTGGTTAGCGCCCGACTTTGCAAATTATAAAATGGGTGCACTCAAATCACAGCCGCAAGTGAGAAAGTTTACAAATGGCTTGCCCATGGTCGGTGGTTCTCTCCGGGTACTCAGGCTTCTTCCACCACTAAAACTGGTCGCCATGATATAACGAAAATATTGTTGACAGTGGCGTTAAAGACAAAAAATCAAATCAAGTCAAATCGATTAGGGCAAGGAGTACAATATTATGTGATATAGTTGTCCGTGACTTGCGACAGGTAAGTGGTTTTCACAGAAACCTCCGGTTTCCTCCACCAATAAAACTGACTGCCACGATATCGATGAAATAATGTTGAAACACCATCAAACAAACAAACAATATCAACACTAACATTTAAACCACCATCTTACATCATTTACGGTCAGATATCCCCACTTCGTTTATAGTACCATTCCTTGCACAATGTTTTCGAAACATCATTCCCAATGCACATATTAGTTGAAATACTCTCCACATAATAGTTTCTATTTGATTTTTACCATCATGCATTTGACGCATTTTAAAGGTGCACGAACAGTTTGTGTTCTGTTCACAAGGAACGCTGATATTGTAACGTGGACTCGACGGAAAACAACCTTAAAGACGATTGGAATGTCGCTTTTTTATGTTCTTTCAAGGGACAGTGCACACAATTTAATGGGCATTGCAAATATAAAATGGAATTGAAAGAAATTCAGAGAAATTATATTGAACTTCGTACATATTTAATGTTAACGTATATACCTATATTTTCCACACCAAAAAAGATCAATGTGTGCTTGTAAGACTTTCATTCTTCACATTGTAAGCTATTTTCTTTTATCATCGTCTATGTATTGTAGACTGGTCTATTGCACCATCATCATATCATTTTACATTGTCCCGCCTATTATGAATATTCACGTGTTGTAAACTAGTCTATCAACACATTAATATTCTTATTAGTTGTATCACGGAGTTTCGATGATAGATAGGTTTGCCCATTCGGTGTTCTCTAACGTTCAGTTAAGATATTACAGTTAATTATTTGAATAAGATTGGAAATTAAATCGAAATTAAAACAAATGGAAAATGAAACTTACTGTCGTTACGGTAATAAATCTTGACATTTGTGATATATGTATATATAATATCAACAGGAAACGTCAACATCCACCATGTGACATACTGTATAGGACTATGAAGCGTGGTAGCACACGATGCACTGCTGAAGTAATATGTAGGTCCACCAACAATAGCTAAATCTGTTGTCAGATTTGTCTTTTTAACTTTCCAGTAATAATCTGAACTCTGTGAAGCAGTTCCATTACATGCTATGTTTTCTATATAATGAAATAACATTAGAGGTTATTGGTGTTTAACGCCACTTTCAAAAATATTTCTGCGATATCGCGGCGGTCAGTATATTGATGGAGAAAACCAGAGTACTTGGAGGAAACCTCCGACCTGCCCCAAAGCACTGTCAAACTTTATCACGTAATGCTTTATCGAATGCACCTCGCCATGAATGGTTTTCGAACTCAAACTTTTGTGGTGATAAGCACTTATTGCACAGGTAGTACTATATCCAACTATCATCAGATCATGACCATGACGGTCCCTTTAGCATTAGATACAGTATTATCCTCAACAATATATATTTATTACAAAGGACCAATATAAAGACCGATGTTACATTTCATCAGTTGCCATTTCGTACCTATGGTTGTAACGACTACATTGATATGGTGTATGTATTCTATCAAACTCCACCTATAGATTATTGGTAAGAGAACTGGGAACAATACCACCCTATGGTTGTAACGACGACATTGATATGGTGTATGTATTCTATCAAACTCCAGCTGCAGATCATTGGTAAGAGAATTGGGAACAATACCACCCTATGGTTGTAACGACGACATTGATATGGTGTATATATTTTATCAGACTACACCTGTAGATCATTGGTAAGAAAACTGAGAAAAATACCACCCTATGGGTGTATCCATGACATTAATATGGTGTATGTATTCCATCAAACTCCACCTGTAGACCATTCGTAAGAGAACTGAGAACTGCATCACCCTATGGTTGTAACGACGACATTGATATGGTGTATATATTTTATCAAACTCCATCTGTAGATCATTGGTATGAGAACCGAGAGCAATGCCATCCTACGGTTGTAAGGACCACATTGATATGGTGTATGTATTCTATCAAACTCCACCTGCAGATCATTGGTAAGAGAACTGAGAACTGCACCACAATATGGTTGTAACGACGACATTGATATGTTGTATGTATTTTATCAAGCCCCACCTGTAGATCATTGGTAAGAGATCATAGAACTGGACCACCCTATGGCTGTAACGACGACATTGGTATGATGTATGTATTCTGTCAGACTACACCTGTAAATTATTGGTTAGAGAACTGAGAAATGTACCACCCTATGGTTGTAACGGCGTCAATGACATGGTGTATGTATTCTATCAAATTGCACCTGTAGATCACTGGTAAGAAAACTGAGAACAATACCACCCTATGGTTGTAACGACGACATTGATATCGTGTAAGCATTCTATAAGACTCCACCTGTAGATTATTGGTAAGAGAACTGAAAACTCTACCACCCTATGGGTGGGACAACGACACTGCTATGGTGTATGTATTCCATCAAACTTCACCTGTAGATCTTAGTAAGAGAACTGAGAACTGTACCACACTATCATTATAACGACGACATTAATATGGTGTATGCATTCTATCAAGTTCGACCTGTAGATCATTGGTAAGAGATCTGAGAACTGTACCACCCTATGGTTGTAACGACGAAATTGATATGATGTATGTATTCTACCAAACTCCAGCTGTAGATCATTGGTAATATAACCGAGAACTGTACCACCATTTCTTTGCAACGACGACATTGATATGGTGTATGTATTCCATCAAGCGCCACCTGTAGATCATTGGTGAGAGAACTGAGAATTGTACCACCCTATGGTTGTAAAGACTACATTGACATGGTGTATGTGTTATATGAATCTCCACCTTGTCGATAATTGGTAAGAGAACTGAGAACTGTACCACCCTATCGTTGTAGCGACGACATTGCTATGGTGTATGTATTATATCAACCTGCACATGTAGGTCATTGGTAAGATAACTGAGAACTGTTCCACCCCACCGTTGTAACGACGTCCTTGATATGGTGTATGCATTATATCAATCTCCACCTGTATATTATTGGTAAGATATATTAGAACTATACCACCCAATCGTTGTAACGACGACATTGCTATGGTGTTTGTATTCTATCAAACTCCATCGGTAAATCCTTGGTAAGAGAACTGAGAGCAATACCACCCTATGGTTGTAACGACGACATTGTTATGATGTATGTATTCTATCAGACTCCACCTGTAAATTATTGGTTAGAGAACTGAGAACTGTACCACCCTATGGTTGTAACGGCGTCAATGACATGGTGTATGTATTCTATAAAATTCCACATGTAGATCACTGGTAAGAAAACTGAGAACAATACTACCCTATGGTTGTAACGACGACATTGATATCGTGTAAGCATTCTATAAGACTCCACCTGTAGATTATTGGTAAGATAACTGAGAACTATACCACCCTATGGGTGGGACAACGACACTGCTATGGTGTATGTATCCCATCAAACTCCACCTGTAGATCTTAGTAAGAGAACTGAGAACTGTACCACACTATCATTATAACGACGACATTGATATGGTGTATGCATTCTATCAAGTTCGACCTGTAGATCATTGGTAAGATATCTGAGAACTGTACCACCCTATGGTCGTAACGACGAAATTGATATGATGTATGTATTCTACCAAACTCCACCTGTAGATAATTGATAATATAACCGAGAACTGTACCACCATTTCTTTGCAACGACGACATTGATATGGTGTATGTATTCTATCAAACGTCACTTGTAGATCATTGGTGAGAGAACTGAGAATTGTACCACCCTATGGTTGTGAAGACTACATTGACATGGTGTATGTGTTATATGAAGCTCCACCTTGTCGATAATTGGTAAGAGAACTGAGAACTGTACCACCCTATCGTTGTAGCGACGACATTGCTATGGTGTATGTATTATATCAACCTGAACATGTAGATCATTGGTAAGATAACTGAGAACTGTTCCACCCTATCGTTGTAACGACGTCCTTGATATGGTGTATGCATTATATCAATCTCCACCTGTAGATCATTGGTAAGAGATATTAGAACTGTACCACCCTATCGTTGTAACGACGACATTGCTATGGTGTTTGTATTCTATCAAATTCCACATGTAGATCACTGGTAAGAAAACTGAGAACAATACCACCCTATGGTTGTAACGACGACATTGATATCGTGTAAGCATTCTATAAGACTCCACCTGTAGATTATTGGTAAGAGAACTGAGAACTCTACCACCCTATGGGTGGGACAACGACATTGCTATGGTGTATGTATTCCATCAAACTCCACCTGTAGATCTTAGTAAGAGAACTGAGAACTGTACCACACTATCATTATAACGACGACATTGATATGGTGTATACATTCTATCAAGTTCGACCTGTAGATCATTGGTAAGAGATCTGAGAACTGTACCACCCTATGGTTGTAACGACGAAATTGATATGATGTATGTATTCTACCAAACTCCACCTGTAGATAATTGGTAATATAACCGAGAACTGTACCACCATTTCTTTGCAACGACGACATTGATATGGTGTATGTATTCCATCAAGCGTCACTTGTAGATCATTGGTGAGAGAACTGAGAACTGTACCACCCTATGGTTGTAAAGACTACATTTACATGGTGTATGTGTTATATGAAGCTCCACCTTGTCGATAATTGGTAAGAGAACTGAGAATTGTACCACCCTATCGTTGTAGCGACGACATTGCTATGGTGTATGTATTATATCAACCTGCACATGAAGATCATTGGTAAGATAACTGAGAACTGTTCCACCCTACCGTTGTAACGACGTCCTTGATATGGTGTATGCATTATATCAATCTCCACCTGTAGATCATTGGTAAGAGATCTTAGAACTGTACCACCCTATCGTTGTAACGACGACATTGCTATGGTGTTTGTATTCTATCAAACTCCATCGGTAAATCCTTGGTAAGAGAACTGAGAGCAATACCACCCTATGGTTGTAACGACGACATTGATATGATGTATGTATTCTATCAGACTCCACCTGTAAATTATTGGTTAGAGAACTGAGAACTGTACCACCCTATGGTTGTAACGGCGTCAATGACATGGTGTGTGTATTCTATCAAATTCCACATGCAGATCACTGGTAAGAAAACGGAGAACAATACCACCCTATGGTTGTAGCGACGACATTGATATCGTGTATGTATTCTATAAGACCCCACCTGTAGATTATTGGTAAGAGAACTGAGAACTCGACCACCCTATGGGTGTAACAATGACATTGCTATGGTGTATGTATTCTATCAAACTCCACCTGTAGATCATTAGTAAGAGAACTGAGAACTGTACAACACTATCATTGTAACGACGACATTGACATGGTGTCTGCATTCTATCAAGCTCCACCTGTAGATCATTGGTAAGAGATCTGAGAACTATACCACCCTATGGTTGTAACGACGAAATTGATATGATGTATGTATCCTACCAAACTCCACCTCTCGATAATTGGTAATAGAACTGAGAACTGTACCACCATTTCTTTGCAACGACGACATTGATATGGTGTATGTATTATATCAATCTCCACCTGTAGATCATTGCTAAGAGAACTGAGAACTGTACTACTCTATCATTTTAACGTCGACATTGCTATGGTGTATGTATGCTATCAAGCTCCACTTGTAGATCATTGGTAAGATAACTTAGAACTGTATCACCCTATCGTTGTAACGACCACATTGATATGGTGCATGTATTCTATTAAGCTCCACCTGTAGATCATTGGTAAGAGAACTGAGAACTATACCACCCTATGGTTGTAACGACAACATTGATATGGTGAATATATTCTATCAAGCTCCACCTGTAGATCATTGGTAAGACAACTGAGAAATGTACTACCCTATGCTTGTAACGACGACATTGCTATGGTGTATGTATTCTATCAAGCTCCACCTGTATATCATTGGTAAGAGAACTGAGAACTGTACCTCCCATCGTTGTAACGACGACATTGATATGGTGTATGTATTCTATCAAACTCCACCGGTAGATCATTGGACGTGATTGCTGTTTCTGCTCCGCAATTTGGTGTAAGCGAATCGATGGGCATCTATGATGTTTCACTAGATGATATTATGCTCTTTTACAGGAGACATTAGATGTGCATAACATTAAAGCTCACGTTTGGACAACCTCATTACAAATCAGAATAAATATCAGCACACACGCACAGAAATGTAAAGATTCCAAAGGGGTATTGGGAAGACTTTGCTCGGAGTATATAAAATGGTCAAAATACATTGGGCAAAGAACTGTATACAAAACATTACAATGAAAACTACAGATCGAGAAACACGAACCCCAATAAAACCAGAGGTGCACGCAGGTGCTTAGGAAGAGTCAGTAGTTCCTTCCCCATCTGTGACACCCGTTGTGTGACTATTTAAAGAAATGAACATCATCTTGGATATTTTCAAGCACATACGTATCAACTTAGTTAGCACTACGAAAGTGTTGATGCCATTAACTTAGAAATTTTCCTTCATAGAATATTCAGTCAAATTAATATCATTCCGTCTTAAATATCAACCTCGTCACTATTTATTGAAGAGCCTGTACCAAGGAGGTATGTGAGGTGTCCTGTTTTTGTGTGTTAGTCATATTGATATTTCCTCTATCTGCGAATTTTCTATTGGTTTTT
Source organism: Gigantidas platifrons (assembly GCA_002080005.1). Classification (NCBI taxonomy): domain Eukaryota; kingdom Metazoa; phylum Mollusca; class Bivalvia; order Mytilida; family Modiolidae; genus Gigantidas; species Gigantidas platifrons. The sequence goes on from MJUT01025765.1 coordinate 254,773, forward strand.
AGAACTGGTCGGACATTATATTTTCTACTTTTAATTTAATTATTGAACCTATTTTCTCGTATACCTATGCTATGTTAATCACAAGCAATTTTAAACTACAAACACGTCTTCGAGTATCTCAAAATTCAATAACATTTTGAATTAATTATGAATCAACGAGTTCAACTCGCATTCTATTTCTAGAATGTTTGAATAGGGAAATTAATATTACGTAACAAATTGCGGCTGTTTAAATA
>MJUT01025765.1:255471-319838 GCA_002080005.1 Gigantidas platifrons
CCATGACATTGATATGGTGTATGCATTCCATCAAACTCCACCTGTAGACCATTCGTAAGAGAACTGAGAACTGCATCACCCTATGGTTGTAACGACGACATTGATATTGTGTATATATTTTATCAAACTCCATCTGTAGATCATTGGTAAGAGAACTGACAGCAATGTCACCCTAGGGTTGTAACGACCACATTGATATGGTGTATGTATTCTATCAAACTCCACATGCAGATCATTGGTAAGAGAACTAAGAACTGCACCACCCTATGGTTGTAACGACGACACTGATATGGTGTATGTATTCCATCAAACTCCACCTGTAGACCATTCGTAAGAGAACTGAAAACTGTACCACCCTATCATCGTAACGAAGACATTGATATGGTGTATGTATTCTATCAAACCCCACCTGTAGATCATTGGTAAGACAACTGAGAACTGTACCACACTATCATTGTAACGACGACATTGATATGGTGTATGCATTCTATCAAGCTCCACCTGTAGATCATTGGAAATATATCTGAGAACTGTAACACCCTATGGTTGTAATGACGAAATTGATATGGTGTATGTCTTCTACCAAACTCCACCTGTAGATCATTGGTAATATAACTGAGAACTGTACCACCATTTCTTTGCAACGACGACATTGATATGGTGTATGTATTCCATCAAGCGCCATCTGTAGATCATTGGTAAGAGAACTGAGAACTGTAACACCCTATGGTTGTAAAGACTACATTGATATGGTGTATGTATTATATTAAGCTCCACCTTGTCGATAATTGGTAAGAGAACTGAGAACTGTACCACCCTATCGTTGTAGCGACGACATTGTTATGGTGTATGTATTCTATCAAACTGCACATGCAGATCATTGGTAAGAGAACTGAGAACTGTTCCACCCTACCTTTGTAACGATGTCATTGATATGGTATATGCAATATATCAATCTCCACCTGTAGATCATTGGTAGCACAACTGAGAACTGTACAACCCTATGGTTGCAACGACGACATTGCTATGGTGTATGTATTATATCAATCTCCACCTGTAGATCATTGGTAAGAGAACTGAGAACTATACCACCCTATGGTTGTAACGACAACATTGATATGGTGGATATATTATATAAAGCTCCACCTGTTGATCATTGGTAAGACAACTGAGAAATGTACTACCCTATGTTTGTAACGACGACATTGCTATGGTGTATGTATTCTATCAAGCTCCACCTGTATATCATTGGTAAGAGAACTGAGAACTTTGCCACCCATCGTTGTAACGACGACATTGATATGGTGTATGTATTCTATCAAACCCCACCTGTAGATCGTTGGAGGTGATTTCTGTTTCTTCTCCGCCATTTGGTGTAAACGAATCGATGGGCATCTATGATGTTTCACTAGATGATATTATGCTATTTTACACGAGATATTAGATGTGCATAACATTCAAGCTAACGTTTGGACAACCTCATTACAAATCAGAATAACAATCAGCACACGCGCACAGAAATGTAAAGATTCCTAAGGGGTAATGAGAAGACTTTGCTCGAAGTATATAAAATGGTCAAAAGACATTGGACAACTAACGGTCTACAAAACATTGCAATGGAAACTACAGATCGAGAAACACGAACACCACTAAATAAAACCAGAGGTACACACAGGTGCTTGGGAAGTGTCAGTAGTTCCTCCCCCATCTGTGACACCCGTTGTGTTACTGTTTAAAGAAATGAACATCATCTTGGATATTTTCAAGCACAGACGTATCAACTTAGTTAGCACTACGAAAGTGTTGATGTCATTAACCTAGAATTTTTCCTTCATAAAATATTCAGTCAAATTAATATTATTCCGTGTTAAATATCAACCTCGTCACTATTTATTGAAGAGCCTGTACCAAGGGAGGTAAGTGGGCTGTCCTGTATTTGTGTGTTAGTCATATTGATTTGTCCTCTATCTGCGAATTTTCTATTGAATTTTAGAACTGGTCGGACATTATATTTTCTACTTTTATTTTAATTATTGAACCTATATTCTCGTATACCTATGCTATGTTAATCACATGAAATTTGAAACTATAAACACGTCTTCCAGTATCTCAAAATATGTATTCAATAACATTTTGAATTAATTATGAATCAATGAGTTAAACTCGCATTATATTTCTAGAATGTTTGAATAGGGAAATTAATATTACGTAACAAATTGCGGCTGTTTAAATACATGACAAAGCAAATCATACGTAGTACATACCCATACTGCAGGTAGTGCCTGTATATCTTCGTGTACATCCACCAACAAAGGCCATTAACAGGATTACATGGTTGGTTGATACAATGGCAAGTATTGGTACATTTATATCCAAATTTTCCTGGGTCACATGCTACAAACAACAGTAGTAATATTGAGTATTGTGATAAAAATGATACAATATTGAAGTTATCAAGCTGCTATTTGCATTATACAAGTTTTCAAAATGTGAGACGCATTGACAATATTAACAGATATTTCGTCAATACAAGTCATCAGGGATATGCTCCGTTTGTCGTGCCTTGGAAGTTGGTATTTTACTCACATGTAGAATTCACGTACAAGAAGGGAGTTCTGGTCCTACAAAACTAGCATAACCCCTTCCCTATCTACTTTTTATCTAGTGTATGTATCAAGCCAAGAACGTGAATAGTCTTGTATTTGTATGTTAGGGTATAGATTTGTCCTGTTTCTACGCTTTTGATATTATATTTTTTAATTGTTTTACGTTTTTCCTTTTATTATCACATTCCGGTCCTTTCCGCGGCCATGCCTTATCACCGGATTTGTATAAAGAGAAACACGACAGTTGCTACCTGTGCACCAGGAACCAATATATTTCCGGTGCGTTTCATTTCTCTTCTGGTTTTTAATGGGATTCATCTTGCTAAATCTTTGTTTTTTTGTGTACTTAATTGTAAATCATGGCTTTTCCTGTTGTCCTTTTTCTATTGGCTGTTGCGTTGTCTATCCTTCGATTTTTGGCTGATTATTGCCCCTTTGTTATCTTGAAATCTTATTGGAAAGATTTATTCAGAATTACAAAAATAGGTTCTGATAACATAATTTCATTAGAAGTAGAAGTGTGAAAAAAAGTTAAAGACAAAAAATGTACATGAATATTAAAAAAGATTGTAGAAATATCTTTGGTATAGAAATGTGCATCCACTTTACACTTTGTTGAACAGACAGATTCCAACTTACCAATGAGAATGGATTAGACAGATGACGCGGCCACCAGAGAACCGCAGACATTCAACAACATAGTCTTTCATTACAAGTGGGTGCACAATTTTAAATTCGCTGGACAGTACGTGTATGGGAAAGTTACTGACATAATAACAATACTAAGCGGAGAAATAAAAATGGCGGAGTCAAAAATACGACAGCCCATTAAGACCATCAAATAACATTGCTAATATACCGAATCCGGACATCACCAGCCATCACCTCGTATTGTATCAGAAGAGGGGATGTCTACATAAGCTGTTAGAAACTGAATGCATGCATCTGGTTTGGATGCACGAGAACCAGCCGTGTGTCCGCAATTAACTACACACCACCGCAATTGTCTTCAGTTTGCAATACACTATACCAACTAGCATGGTCACTGTTTTCGACAAGTCTCTTTACCGATACATTAAATACATTAAACTTACATCTATTTCAAGATTCCCCGTCTAGTCCTATGCTACATCCGTCTGTACATACACCGATTTCAACATCACATATTTCATTTAGACAGTTCTCTGGATAACAGCCCCACACACAGTTACCATTATTGGGAAAACAATGTCCACTTATACATTTACCTGGACATTGCTTTCTACAACCAGAACCCCACCAACCTCTAAAGCAACCTAGCCATAAAGTAGTGTTATATCCACATATTTGTAATATATATGTAAAAGCCGACAATGTACTTTTTATTTCAGCTTTCAGGTGATTGCTGCTTAATCCCGAGACAGTAAATACCAATGCCATGATTTATGGTTTGCCCCGATGTGGGATCGAACCCACGATCTACCACAATCAATGACCATTACATCACTGAGGAGGCTTCTATAACTCAAAAAACATAAAATGAATGGATAAGTGGTTGTTTTTAAACGCAAAGTGATCAACTGAATGACTCATCTAAATTATGGCAAGAAAAATGGACATTGATATGAGTATTATATCTGCTTTGTACTAGACCAACACTCTTAGATGATCTTTTTAGTGTCAGTCCACTAAACCAATAGTGAACAGGTAGACATGGCATTCCACTCGGACACACAATCCCGATTCTGGACCAACCATAGTTTGCCCATGCTATCAAATTCTCCCTGAAAACCAACCATCTATCGCACTCAAGATGAACAGCAAATACTACAATTATAGTACAAAGATGTGATGTGATCCAACCATCTATCACACTCAAGATGAACAGCAAATATCACTTTTATAGCAAATACATGTGCTGTGATCCAACCATTGATCTTATCCAAGGTGAACACCACTATAGTACATACATGTGGTGTGATCCAACCATGTATCGTACTCAAGATGAACACCACTATTATATCAACGTCACAATTTAGGAAATATACACAAACTCACGATTACCGAATATATTTGGGTCTTTGTTGTTCCCAATAAATAGGTTAGCCACTTTAAGGTGATATGTTGGTATCAAAAGGTTTTCAATATGACAAAATTGAGAGAGGACACTTTAAGCAAATGTTTTGCAGGTCAATTCAATTAAGAAACGATATGTCAAATATATATAGATATATTACCCCAACATATCTCTCATTGATGGAATACTCTTCCATTGACCACTTATACTTCATGAGACAACGGTTTAGCTAACAACTGGGGAATTAAATTGCCATTTACTTTGACATTTCAGGAAATCTAAATCACTAATACCGTATATTTCTACTTCACAAAGTTCTCAGACCGCTTCATTGCTGTATCCTGGAGGATAGTTGCTGGCCGTTTCATTCCGTTCATTATATATAATAACATACTGTCCCATGTGGTTACAGTTCACATTCTGAAGTCTGGATGGACGTCCTGGTCCTTTGTGATGGTAGCAAAGGTAACCATCAATCTTTGTTGTGCTGAAGTTGCTAATGTACAATGAATAACCTGCTAGTCTAGCCGTGTCTGCAACATACCAAACATATTAAAATACAAATGTAATACCGTTTGGCAAAATATCATACAATATACCAATATATGCAATGCCCACGTGATGTAAACGAATGACTGGTCAAGTTGACCATCAACAAATAATTACATTCGCTCTTGTAAAATTTATTACATAACGCAATGAAGTTGCTGAACTAAGGATTCCTTGTGGTAAAGTTGAAATCATTACTTCGAAGTCATAATGCTGTCTTTTCATCATTCTCTACATATCAGTGGGTTTGTACCAAGTGTAACGCGAAGGATGCCACTAGTAGAGCAGGAAATTCTTGGTCTTCCATAGCAGCTGAATTCACCCCCGGTTTTAGTTGGGTTTGTGTTGCTCCATGATTATGCTTTTATGTAGTGTTTATTTGGTCTGCCCTTTTTTTTTCCTTTTTTTTTCTTTTGGCCATTCCATTGCCTGTCCTTTTATGTATTGTAACGTAACTCTGATTAACGCTGAAGTATCGTCAAACTTTTCTTAAATACGCATAACAAAAATAAGACTTACATTCCCTGTAATAAATCCTGACTGTCGTGATATATAGAGTATCAACAGGAAACGTTAGCATCCACCACACAACATATACTGTATAGGTATAACAAGTGTGGTAGCGCATGATACACAATAAACGTCATGTGTAGGTCCACCAGTAATGGCTAGATATGCCTTTAAATACGCTAAATACGTTTGATTAACTGTCCAGTAAAAATCTGAACTCTGTGTAGCAGTTCCATTTGACGCCAAGTTTTCTTCAAAATAAAATAACATTAAATAGTCCCTCAATATTCATTATAGGGCATGAATTATTCTCATTTTTGAGTGAGCGAGTTAGCAAGTGATTGTTGTTTAACAATAACGTGGCGAGAATAATTTAATTTTCAATGAGATGATGGTGAGGTCCGCTTTGTTCGAGACCAACACGCTGAGTTTGATATTTATAGTGCTAGCTCACGGAAACAACAGTCCGCGGATAGACATGTTGCTCCACTCGGACACATTATTCTGATTCTGAGCCCACCAGTCTTTGCTGTTTCTCCTTAATGCTGCGTACAAATAGCAATTGTATAGTCTTTGGTTTGAACGGGACTCGAACCCATGATATACTGCCCTCGAAGCGATCACGATAACCATTACGCCATCGATACGGTATCTCATTATTGAAGACCATACTATGATTGTGATCTGTGATGCAGCAATGGAGGCGCTATTTCTTTACTTTAATGCATGTCTAAGTGTAATTTTTGACAGACTGCCATGTTCATTGGCATCCATATAATTTCTGACTAGTACATTTGTCATACAAAGGTTGAATGTCTAGCTTTGACAACAAATCAATTCCGTTTTCTCGATATTTAGTTTGGTGATTGCAGGTTATGTGATAGAGTGTGCTAATGCCGACAGTGAGCCGTCAGATCTTGTGTGCATTGGTTACTTGTCCTGTTATTTTTGTCTATCGTAAAACTGTGCCAAACACTACCTAATATTTATATTTAGCTTTAACAGGACATGCATGTTCGCCAAGAGCCATTCAGAGTCTTGCAGATGTGCGCTTCAACACAGTATTCATTGAGTATAGATCACCTTGTGTATTTGTCAATTAAGTTGACATATCCTTTCATCGATTTATCTGTCGACATGAACATAAGTATTCGATGCAATAATTATATGGTTGCTCACTCTTCAGTTTCCTTTGTAATTTTGTAGATCATTGTTTGCCTGTTTGTCCTTTTTGTCTTGAGTACCAATTGCTACCAGCGTCTCTAGATTGTCCATGTTTGATTGCCCCTTTTCTGGTTTTCTCTAACGTTTACTTAATAGTTACTTAACGACGTATATAATAAGTAGGACAAAATGTAGTAATCATTCCGTCACCGAACATTTTGCTATGTTGTAGCGATGTGGGTATATTGTAACACAACATATATATATATATATATATATACTTACCTTGTGATTTGACAACAAAAAGCAGTGATAAACATGAAATGGGAACTAAGAATTTCAGTTTGCTATCCATCTACAAAATAACACTAAAACAATGGCAGTAGAGGAGTACATAAAAAAACAAATTCAAAAGTCACAAAAGATGGTAAATCGAATTTAATATGTAAATTATGTAAGTAAATAGATAAATAGATACACCCCGTCACAATGTTGATGGTATATCACCTTTGAGATCCATCGGATTCTACCTTCCACCGAGAATTAATTTACCCTGCTTTTGTACTGCCTAAGTTTTTGTTTTAAGCTATATATATATATATATATAAAGTACACAATACAAAGTGATAAAGAATTAAACACTTCGTTGAATGACAAAATGTTCGTCCCACCAAGGGACTTTATCAATGTTTAATTAAGTAAAATATCGAACAAATATGGCGGCTTTACAATTTCAAAACAAGTTTTTGACGGTCGTGTGCGGGAAAAAGAACCAGAAATTGCACATATGAAACTACATACATAAAAAAATTGAAATCCTACATATAAATTAATAAAAGTACAATAACAATAATATAAATGCACAATAGGGCTACACATTTAAATAAATGTTAAATTAGAAATAAAAATAATAATGAGACATTTTTGGTAAATTTATCAAAAAGCATTGTCAAAATATTTTTGAGAACGGTATAATACCCGAACTCATTAAAAAAAACCGCCCACCACAGTGTGGAATATATACTTTGAGCCAATTGAGGAAACTGTATGTCCGAATACGACTGCAGGAGACCAACAAAAATAGGAGTCAAGAGAGGATATTACTTTTTTCTCATTGATTCCATTCGTTAGTAAGGTCTTTTGGCTAAAATAATAACATGTGTCCCAAATTAAAAAAAATCAGTTTTTGTAAGGGCGACAACTCCATGAAATTCAGACAGGGCATAAATGCATTTATATGATTACCAATTTTTATGATTTTCTATCTTGAAAAAAAAATAGTGCATCGAATTTCTCTCCAAAAATGCTGAAGAAATATAAGATACTATAACTTACTTCTTACAAACTTCTAGGAATATTATTGGTTTAAAGTGATCACGTGGAAACCGTGTATATTCAATACACGGTCAGTAGATTTTTAATACACGGTTAGTAGTAGAGTTATCTCCCCTTTTTCTTTCAAAACAAAGATGACATTGAACAACGAGACGCCGGTGCGTTTCGCCCTGACAACAGACGTGGAAATTATAAACAAACGTATTTTTTTTTTAAATATTACAATAAAAAGATAACTGTCCCGAGTAAGTTTGTCCCCAAATGTTGGTTCAATGCCTTGACCAATGTAACATTCCACAAGTTACCAAGTAATGTTATAAATAGCGACACATATGAATCACTTACACACAACACAAAACATATATATTTATTAGTTGTGATGCATTTACATCTAAATCCCTCATTCAAAGTAAGATATATTCGTTACACAGTGTGTTAGTGACCTAATACGATATATACGGGGTAAGCTCTCGCCCCATATGGAATGTACTCACCAGTATATATCGTATTAGATCACTAACACATTGTGTAACTAATAATATTTCAACAATGAACCACCAGAGCACTGCAAACTATTAATTAATGTAAATAGATACAATAAAACCAATCGTTGAGTTTATAATATAGTTTTAAAGTTAAATTATATTCCATTTTGGAGTTAAAAATTTAGTTTGATCTTAAAATTTAATTAACGAGAACTAAAATATTCTTATAATTTTACCTTTTGATGGAGAATATGTTTGAGCATTTTCAACTGCACTATAATAAGTTTTTAAAGTTAACGGTAAGAGTAAACAAGGAAGTATTGGTACGCTTTCATAATTATATATCATATGCACTGTTCACACTAAATTGACTACAACAAAAGAGTTACCTGTATTTCATCATTTTAAATAGAATAATTGTATATTGAAGTGTATGTACCAAGTCTGAGATTAGTGCATTGTTTGTACCAAGTCTGCGATTGAGAGATTATTGAAGTGTATGTACCAAGTCTGAGATTGAAGATTATTGAAGTGTATTTACCAAGTCTTTGATTAAGAGATTAGTGCAGTGTTTGTACCAAGTCTGCGATTGAGAGATTATTGAAGTGTATGTACCAAGTCTGAGATTGAGATATTATTGGAGTGTATGTACCAAGTCTGAGATTGAGAGATTATTGAAATGTATGTACCAAGTCTTTGATTGAGAGATTAGTGCAGTGTTTGTATCAAGTCTGAGAATGAGAGATTATTGAAGTGTATGTACCAAATCTGAGATTGAGAGATTATTGAAGTGTATGTACCAAGTCTTTGATTGTGAGATTAGGGCAGCGTTTGTGCCGAGTCTTTGATTGAGATATTATTGAAGTGTATGTACCAAGTCTTTGATTGTGAGATTATGGCAGTGTTTGTACCGAGTCTTTGATTGAGAGATTATTGAAGTGTATGTACCTAGTCTGAGATTGAGAGATGTTTGAAGTGAATGTACGAAGTCTGAGATTGAGAGATTATTAAAAACATTTCTGGAATAATCTTCAACAGCTGCGCTCAAAGTCAAATGATTTGAAAGCGAATATATTAAACGTTTTTAGGACCACAAAAACCACATAGGACCTAAGTATGATGGTCAGAATCGGCTGAGGTTATATATGACTGAGAGAGGACAATCTTATTTTTAATAATTGCTACATTATTTGGAAACTAAATTTCCATTAAATATATATTTAAAAATGCAACACGTCAATACCAAAACATTATTTTGATATAGATACTATATGGATGGAACAACGTATATTTGCATTACTATACTTTGTTCTGTATATGTTTTGCAACTTATGGGTAATTATTTTCCGACGGAAACGTGAAGATCGTAAATCTTACCAAGTTATTGTGTCTATAACTACATTGGGAGTGAATTCCTATATCGGATAGCATGTCCTTTTGTTGATACTGAGAAGAAAGCATATTTATTTACATATCGTCATCCAAGAGTAAACATTATTAAATATAGCATGTTACTTACTTCTATTAACGTAATCTATAGAATTGGGCACACATGTGCACTAAATAAAAAAAAAACCACACACAATCTTGGTTAAAAGCTTTAGGAAATCTACCAGACAAACCACAGAAAGAGGTACAATCGATAACCTTAGCACACATTCATGATTTGGAACATGCTCTTAAAAAAATGGCGGGATTATACTGGGTCAAGCCTCCCCTCATATTGGAATGGTGAGGTTATGGAATTGCTTTCCACATTAGAGTAAAATGACAAACTTCTCAGATAACGAGGCGAATAAATATATTTCTGTGAAAGTGTGTTCTCCTGCTTAGGAGTTATGTTTTACTTTTTCAAATACATACTGTATGAATCTAAGTTATGTATATTATATCTTCTATATAACGAAGTAGCTGACATACGGTGCAAAATCTAAACCTGAAAGTCTTAACATATAAAAGTATGATAGATCAATGTCCTGGCTTGGTACATATACTTCAATATAGGGGTCATCGTGGTATAGTCAATTTCTTTTGAAAATTGCACATGCTATTTAATTACTAAAGCGTAGCAAAACTTCCTGGCTCATTGTTGTTTGTAAACGTGACCCTTTAGTATACTGTAAAGTTAATTAGCTTGTTTTTTTTAAAGGTAGGTTGATAAAAAAACATGTTAATAAACAAATATGAAATTTTGAAGATCAAACTAAATGTTAAGCTAACATTTAAGTAACATATAACTTAAATACTGTATTACAAAACCCAAACTTAGTTTTGTTCTATCAATTAAGATTGATTACTATTTTTCAGGAGATTGTTGACGTGAAATGTCTGAGATTTTAGAAGAATGTTTGAACGGAAATTCGTTGTGTTTTGTGTTCGCCAAATCATGATGCGACTGATATAATTTTGCATGTATAGTGTGTTGATACATAAGATTATATGTGTTAGGTGTAACTCCACTTATAGTTATATTTCAGTTATATCTTGATGGTCAGTTGTATTGGTTAAGGAGATTGGGATACCTAGAAAAAACCACCGACTTGCGGTAAGTCACTGACAAATTGTATCACTTAATATTGTATGAACAGTTTGCATCGTATCAGTTGTGTTAACGTATCAGGCACATTATAGAAATGATACGGTTTACATAATTGACGAAACATGATACAAACAATTGCACATATAGTACGTGTATCTAACATTATCGTATAGGACAAATATGGCAATACCTTTAGGTTTCATTAATATAATTAGTTTAGTAACATTTTGAAATTTGAAATAGTTCAATACGTCTCAGATAGTGCTACGTCATTTGTTGAAACGTCTAAAGCGTAATTTATGATGGTATGATCCTTTGCAATATAAAATGATCTTTGGAAATGCTATATTGAAATATTGAAATATTCCCAAATGACATTTTGTATTTATAAACGTAGATGTCATAGGAATTTTCTCTCATTACACGCTGATTACGAGAGTAGAACCAACTAAAGTACATCTTTTATCGAATATATGTGCGATACAAGGTGTTGCATTGAATGGGTTGTATCGAATGGCTAAAGTGTTTCACTTCTGTAAAACACATGTAGTCAAACCTACCCCATGCAGTCACCTCTATCAAGTTTTCATCCATATTAAAAGGACACTTTTTTCTTTTCCTGTAATTGGAAATTTCATATGAATTGAATCACTTCTAAGAAGTACCCAGAGGAAACAGACGGTATTGTTTATTGGGGAAGATTCTAAGGGCTCACACATACAGTGCTGTTCAGCGCGTCTACAAGAGGCGAATATGTGTGTCGTCTCGATAGGATGTTGTCAGGTTACAATGCGGAAAGTCTGACCGTTGTCTCTAAGGTGTAACCTGGTTGAAGAGGGACACAATTCCTACACTCTGTAGAGTTAAGGAAATAGCAGTCGTTACAAACAATTAAATTGTTCATCCCTACCAAGTACCCCCTTATTTTTCCATAGGAAGTGAAAAGTCATTTCTGTATAGTTGTCATGTATTGTTGAACTTGACATGGACAGTACAATTGCAGGGTGAATGAATGATCGTATTTAAATGACTACTAACTAGGAAGGTAAAATATTTGAGCTAATTGCCATTACACGACACAAGACTTATATAGTCGCTTGTTACCCTGAAGACGATAAATACTTGATTTATGACATCACAAAAGTAATATACCCACATCATTGTATCGTATACTATTTATTTACTGATATAAGAAGTTGGAGCTTCCGATCTTTTGTCAAATTATAATTTGATCGTAATGTACATATGTTACTGTCATTGTTTTATTAGTTGTTTGTAGATGAAAAAAATTAAATTATTAGTTGTCATCACCTGTATATCAATGCTTTTCAACGACACAAGAACAAGACAAGGCACAATGCAAAGCAACGAAGAAAACTAAAAAGATTAGAACATTATTAGTCATCCCAAACGCACCTCTCGATGTCGAAATTGGGTTACATCGTCCCAAGTTACAAACATATCCTGCTGTCTAACACGTTGCCCGTTTGTTTTTATGCTACGTACACCACACAATCAATAGGTATATTCGTGTTAAAAATGTGGCCATTGTCATTCGTAGCAAGGATAACACAATGGCAAAACCCTCATTTATTTACGCAGAAATTCTGAATAAGACCTCCTTGGGTCTGATGTTTACGAGCGACATTTTTAATATATACTGAAGAGAAAAAGAAACGCAAGATAACATAATAATTATGCTCCTATTTTTTTGCTGCGTGGCGTAAAATTACAAAAACTGGGCAGACGCGTGACTTGGTCAGTGTGCACTAAAATCGGTGTGTAAAGTTCCTCAACCGTGAAAGGTATCATGTGACAGGGAAAGTGATAAAAAGCGCGTAACACGTGCAGAATAATGATAACAAGTTCGTCAACACATCGCGTCATACCACTTTATACTCTTGAGGTATACACACCGCTTTCCACTATTTAAAGTTAAGTTGGATCTCTTGTAATAATGCCACGGCCGGCGGAAGTTCAGAGGGGTCATTACTATTGCATTGATAATGCAAGGTCAAAGGCAACAAACTGCTTTGCAATTTGGTGTGAATGTTTCCACCATGGTGCGTCTTGTCCGTCGTCTGAGAGATACTGGAAGGGTTACCGACCGTCCGTGAGTTTGGTCTGCGAGCTCGTCGACCTTACATTGGTTTTCCTCTCACTCGTGCACGTCGCGTGCGTCGTATGGCTTGTTTGGCGGCAAATGGTCCCAGACAATTTCCAATGAGGCAATGGAGACGGGTCTTTTTCACAGATGAGTCGCGGTGCACTCTTTTTCGTCCGGACGGTCGACGTCGTGTATACAGACGTCCTGGGGAACGCTTCGCCGACGCTGGCGTTCTTGAGAGGGATAGGTTTGTTGTGGTGGCTCATTTATGGTCTGGGGAGGGGTATATCACAGGTTAAAGTCGCATTTGATTATGATAGCCGGTAATTTAATAGGCATAAGATATAGGGATGAAATCCTCCGGCCGGTTGCAGTTCCATTTGTGCAACAGCATCACCTAATTTTCGCGCTGGATAACACCCGAACACAACCAACCAGGAACTTTTTTCTCTTACCCCGAGCACCTGGGTTTTGGTGTTTCATGTTGCTCATCTTTTTACTTTTCTGTGTTGTGTTGTGCTTTTGTGTTTGCTTGTCTTCGTCATGTGTCATCTGTACACAGTAGAGCCAGTATCTCTAAGCTGTACATTCCAGATTGCCCCTTCGGTATTCTATAACGTTAGTTTACTATTAACATTGTTTATGACATATTAGCAGCCAATAGTTTAATTAAGTATAAACTAAATATAGTTGTTGACTATTTATAGAGAGTTTAATGACAATAACATACAAGTGATAGAGGACAACCTATCATTTAATAGTATCTGTTACAAATGTATAATTCTATCATTACAATATATACCACTAGTAAGGTATTGAGATAAAGTGAAACATAGATTGATAAATAAAAAAATAGAGAACCCCGAAAGGTCAATAAAAAATAGAAAATCCAGAGACAGAACAAATACTGTCCAGAAGACACAGTACTAAGACAATGAAAAAACTACACACAAATAAATTGACAGTGATGTTCCTTTAAGAACGAAACATGTTGATTAAATATATTGTTTCAATTGTACTTGTGTTATATTTTTATTTATATGTAGCACCAGTCTAGCATCACCTGTATATGGAATATAAGTCTCTGAATTGAAACAATAGTCCTGTGTTACACTATATCTTGCTACATACATGGCATACTTTATATATTACGTTGAAATACAATTACTCACACTATCAAAGCTTCACATTTTGGTTGTATTTGCTCATGTATGTATATCTTGCAGCTATTTATAATGTATTACAATAAAATCACATCAATCAAATCAGACACCTTCAATAAATTGCCGAATCTTTATTATTTGTAATATTATTGTATTCCCTCTTTGACAACAGTCAAACTGTTAGCCATATATTTATAAACAATTATTTTTTTTTTTAAAGTAGAAGCACCTGTAGTATTCTTTTCTGTATATGGATTCTTGTGAAGTTTTGATATTCAATATAGACTAGAACAGTCAACATGTTCCTTGTTAAACAGAATATTCAATGGTGAGATGAATGACTTGTAATCAGCCGAATATTCCTCTTTGTCATAACTAGTATTTCAGTGAATAGGATTACCAGAGCATTGTGCAATGGGAATTTGCTTCATTTGAGCCCAAATCACCAACAGTTTAAGATGCCGGTTTTACTATGATAGCCGTGATAACCAAATTACAATTTTCTCCACTTCTGTACATATGTGTTCGAGTTCACTTCGCCCATGTGTCTATTATTTAGTATTAGATATAGCAGCTGTTCTGAGGGTGTGGTATGTTATCAATAAAATCATGAATGGTTGAAGACTTAAACTGTTTGATTATTTATTCAATATACAACGTTGAAATAGAACCACATAGAGTATCACAGTTTCAAGTATTGATTTATATTTTATTCATTTTGCAGTTATATGCATTCCAATATAAATCACATCAATCAAATCAGACACGTCCAACAAAATTACGAATCTGTATATGTTGTCAACATTCTTGTTTTTTGTTGTTGTTGACTTATATAATTCTAATCAAACATACAAGTAATATGTAACAGGTAAAGATTGAGGGTATGCATTACATTTTTTGTTCCAGGTTATAGACGGATAAAAACATATTAAATTTAACAGAATATTTCGTCCTTGTCATTTTTCTTTTTGCCATGTCTGTAATATTTGCTTTGAATTACGTCTCGGTATCTTTTGATATTTCTAAAGAAAAAAATACTTTCTGAAAAAAATGGTCCCCATTATGGAAAGGTCTGGACCCGCCTCTGAGATACATGTACATTGTCGTACAGTGTGGTATGTCGACAATTGTTGAATACGGTACAACAATCTCTGTTGTAGATTGTGTAAATATTTCTGTTTTAGTGAATCAATGAGTCAGGCCTTCATGTACTCTAGGGGGTTCTACATATTAAAAAAACGGGCACTCACCATATAAAGTACCATTTTTGTTCTATTGGACTTAGTTTTGTTGTCTCACAATATGTATTAGGTACTCTAGGAGACTCACCTTATTTTCTATTACGAATGTTGTTGTCTTATGATATGAACCAAGTATTAAAGGAATTGGGTCCCCTAAGGCATTATAGGAATAATTTACCTTAGAGGACTCGCATCATTATCAAAGAGTAATGTTGTTGTCTTATGATACGAACCAGGTATATATGGTAGTGGGTCCCCTAAAGTACATCAAGGCATTATACAGATCATTTACCTTAGAGGACTCGCATCATTCTCTATGGTTAATGTTGCTGTCTTATGATATGAACCATGTATATATTGTAGTGGGTCCCCTAAGGTATATCAAGGCATTATACAGATCATTTACCTTAGGGGACTCGCATCATTCTCTATGGTTTATGTTGTTGTCTTATGATATGCATGGTGGATCTAGGTAGTGAGCTCCCTAAAGTACACTAAAGCATAATAGAGATCATTTACTTTCGGGGACTCGTATTATTGTTTTATGGTTAATGATAGTGGGCCACCTAAAATGGTAGATATACATTATGAAAATGATTTAACTTTTATTGAATTGTGTTTCTCTCGGAAAATGACACTTTATGGGGCGAGCCCCTTAAAGTAAACTTTGTAAATTTCAACTTAAGTAAATGAAGGTTATAATAACTTAGTATCACGGATATGAATTCCATATCTCGCTGTTCTCCATTCAACGATTACCAACAAGTCATAAGTAATAAATTTTATGTAAAAATGCATTAAATGGAGGAAAATGTAAAGGTAATAGTTCATGTACAAATAACCAGTATTACTAGTATTTATCATTCATATTCCTTATACAATATGCTTTGAGAGAAGCCTATCTATGAATTCCCTGGCGAAAATTGTCTAAATATAAGTAAACAGCTGGAGTACAAAAGTTCGGCATGTATTTTTATTTAAATATTTTATATTTAAAATTAAATGTTTTTGCTTCTTTTAATTTATATGTTTTTAATGTATTACTTTCTATGTTGAATCGATGCCTGTGAAGTCACGTTGGTGACTTTCATCATTAGATTATAGAGAAGCTATGTCATCCTCGTAGGCGGAGCAGACTTATAAGAACCGAATTACCCCATACTATTGGCTAACCAAGAGGAGATAATCATTTTAAACTGTGCCAATAAGCCATAACTTTACCTGTGTTTACCGATAAACAGTGACACACTTGGCGTAAAAATAGCTTGTTCGGCATTATTTATGTATCTTTATGGAGTAAATCACTACAATCAAATGCTCAAAACCTTTGCATTTCACCTTTAATGTTAAAACATATCTTACCTTTATCGGGGAATATTTCGGCTATTGCAAACGTGTTGCTACAGGACGTACACCCAGGTTTCCATAGTGTTCCACTCCATCACATTAATTTAATATCAGATTTTGTTTCGGGACAGGTTGTAGTTGGGGTACGACCTGCACTTTCTGTTGATATTTCTTTGTTAATTGGTATCGATTTTGCCGGTGACAGGGTTATAATGGCACCAATAGCCTCCGAGGAGCCTAGTTATGAAGAGAATGAATTAGAAAATAGAGGGATTTTTCCTGCATGTGCTGTAACTTTAGCCATGAAAAAGACTCTGGAAGAAGATGAGACTTTATTGCAAGATGGTACCATAGCAACAATTGATGTTGAATTAAGAGACACATTTAGTACTGATGTGAACGATCAGCTTTTTACATAGCGATGGCGATATGCATAGTTATTTAGTAGGCTAGGAACACAAATCCTGTCAAGATACAGATGAGGATTAAAAATTCCATCTTAATACAGTCCAGGACCAAAGGTCAATGAGTGGAGGTCCTGTGCATAAGCAAACAATAAAATATATCAGAAATGACCTTCTGACTAGGGAACAACTTATTAGTGCGCAGATGGAAGGGCTCGCACTACCTTGTTCTATGTCATTCTCAGTAGAGGAGGTAGATAATGTTAATGCTTGCTAGTTCATGACAGACGAAGCAGTGATGTGAAAATGAAGACCACAAGATGCGAATGTGTAAGATGAATGGAAAGTGATCTGCCAGATAGTGGTACCGGAAGAATACCGGAAAGCAGTTGTGCGCCTGGCCCAATATTCGTCAATGACTGAACTGGGTGTTAACAAAACTTCCAACAGGATATATACCCATTTCTACTGGCCGAATATAAGACGAGACGTAACCGAGGACTGTTGATCTTGTAACATCTGCCGATTATGGGATAACCGAATCAAAACAGTAGTGTAGATCCACTCCGACCCGTACCCGCTTTTGAAGAGTCTTTCAGTAGGGTCATTCTTGACTCTGTGGGTCCCCTTCCTAAAACTAAATAAGGAGATCTATGTTTGCTCTCCACTTATGAATATTAAAGCTAAAACTATAAATAAGACTCTAATTATTTTGTTTTTACTTTTGCGGGTCTTCCTAAAACAATTCAGTCAAATCAGGAATCCAATTGTATGTCTCATTTATTTCAGGTAGTTATGCATCAATTTAGTTAAATATAAAACAGTTTAAATCTAATGCATAGCCCCCTGATTCTCACGGAGCTCTTTAAAGATTTCACCAGACCTTAAGATATATGATGAAAACATTGTGTTTAGACAGTCAAACAAATTGGGATAATGGGGTCCAGATGCTACTGTTTGCTTTAAGGGAAGCCTTCCAAGAATCTCTAGGTTTTAGTCCTTTTGAACTGGTTTGTGGACACTCTGTGACTTGACTTATTCCACTTCGTCCAAAGGGGGACATAGGGCGACCACAGTGTCTTTCTGTTCATGGCTGCTGTCTTTGCCCCTTTCGATGTCTTGTCAATCTTTTTTAGTTCGGTTGTAGGTCCCCGCCGCCAGGTGTTCTTTGGCCTTCCTCTCTTTCGATGTCCTTGGGGATTCCAATCTAGAACATTGTTATCATTTTTTTCGGATGGTATGTCCAATCCATTTCCACTTTCTAGATCTAATTGTGTGTGCTATAGGATGTTGGTTTGTTCTTTTCCAAAGGTCTTTATTTGAGATTATATTTTTGAGAGGTCCCTTAAAGATTTTGAAAGAAAGTGTTCAAAGCATAAGCTTCCAAGAGGATGTGAAATAGAACATGACAATTGGAAACAAAGCCAAGATAAGTAATTTTAAACCAGGCGAGAATGTTATTGTGTTATTACTTATTCCTTGTCATCCATTACAAACTAAATTTGTTTGGTCATATGTAATTGAAACCAGACTGAATGATTTAGATTATATTGTAAATATACTCACGAGAAGAAAGAAAAGACAAATATGTCAGGTAACAACACAAGGCTTCTCGAAAGGATATACGCTAACAGTGAATGTTATCGATGTAGATGTTGGTACAGTTTTGTTCCAAGAAGGTAAAGATGACATAGATCTGCCTAATTGCTATTATTTCTTAAAAGTTTGACAAAGATCAGAAAAATAATCCACAATTGAAAAAAATGACTTGTCTTAATCTTATCTTTGAAGCATTTTGATGTTTACTGATCACAATACAGTCACATTTATTAACAAAATGCAAAATAAAAATCACAGATTAACGAGATGGGGATTAATGTTGCAAGAATATAATCTGATTATAAATCGTATTAAATATAAAGATAATTGTATAGCTAATATGTTGTCTAGAATTGGATAATACAAATGTGTATCCAACCCTTTTCATCAAGAGATGATATATTATGTATCTATAATAAATATGAGATACTACTTTGTGTTTTGTTCTTGATAGCATTACATCATAAGTGCAAATAGGTTATCAAATATAGGTAAAGTTGTTTACACGTTTTTAATTTTGACGTTGAATATAATATGTTCTAGATAATGTTCATGTATATAAACAATGTCACATATTTAGGAAAGTTCTAGATAATTTGATGAAATAGTAAATAAGACCCAGTAGCTTCTAGAGATGTCAGTCTAAGATTTATAATTGATATAATAGATGGAATCTATAGCATTGTATTTGGACATCTTTACTTAGTAAAACGTAAAGAAGCTAGCCCGATCGTTTGATTTCACGTTCCGCTTTACAGATGATGTCCTTTCAGTAAATAATTATGTTGATCGCATCTATCCCATTGAGTCTGAAATAAAGGATACCACAGCTACATATATGTCTGCTTCATATCTTAACCTACACCTCGAAATCGACAGGGAGGGGGGTAAGAACGAACTTTTACGACAAATGAGATGGTTTAAATTTTCCCATTGTGAACTTTCCATTTATGTGTAGCAACATTCCAGCAGCACCTGCATATGTAGTGTATCTTTAACAGATGATACGATAATCCAAAGCGTATGGCTCCTATCAGCATTTCCTTGATAGAGGATGCTTTTAACAAGGGTTCCTTTTGGTAATGTTGAAGTCATCACTTTGAAAATGTTACGGTCGCCACAATGACTTGGTTGACCATGATGGAATATCTGTTTCACCATGACCGCTAGTGTAGCAGGATCTACAGACCCTTCTGGAACACCTGAGTTCATCCCGGTCTTTAGGGGGATTCGAGTTACTCGACCTTTAGTTTCATATGTATGCTTTGTACATCGTTGTTTTTCCTTTTTTACTCCTTCTTTCGGTCATTGTGTTGTCTGTTCTTCGATATTCTGATTATGATTGCCCCTTTGGTATCTTCAAACTTTTCTTAGTAAAGTCACGTGACTTGAATATTGAACTATTAACAATTTCATCGGCCAATATTTGGAATCTTTCTGGATTAGAACTAAAAGATATTGTAATTCAACAAGAAATAATTTTCATAGAAAAGGTTCGCACTAGTATACAGGAAAGGACAAGCCCATCTATTCTCAAAAAAATTAAACTTGAACATTGACAAAGAGGCCAGTAATAATTTATTAATTTTATTTGTGTAATTGTATAATAGTATGAAGGAAATTGTGTTGTTATATTAAAGAATATTAACTTAATTGATTGTTGGTTGTATCTTTCTGTTACTAGAATATTCTAGAACACATAGTTTCGTAACATTAGTTATTGATGTTATCGGTCAAATCATGAATGGTTGATGACTTATTAAAAATGTATTATATTTTATTCCATATGTTAGGTTGAAATAAAATTACATAAAGTATCAAAGTTTGTAGTATTGATGTATATGTTTTTATTTGACAGTTATTTGTATTCCAATGAAATCACATCAATCAAATCAGACACGTTCAACCACGTTATGCAACTGTATCTGTTGTCAATATTCTTTTTTGTTGTTGTTGACATTCAATGACTTACAATACATGTATAATGTATGTTGTTTAATAAAAATCTACGCAACATATTACACTCCACGACAAAATAAAATAACTTTTATAATTCGAATCAAACATACAAGTAATATGTAACAGGCCGTAAAGATTAAGGGTATGTAATAATTGAACCCGCTTTGAAACACCGTATTTTCAAATAGCTACACTAATTAGAATGGGTTGTGTATTTTTACTGAACATGAATATGAATACATTTTATTGAAACAAATGACACAAAATGTATACATCCATCGTGTACTTCACACTGGAAGTTTTGATTGAAGGCCTCAACCTATGACAGAATGTCTCAATGGTACCATGTCGTTTCGCCCAGATTACCTGTTCGCCTCGGAAAGTGAGTCGATTCGCCCCACTTAATCGCTATTATATTATAATAGATGAAGTTTTATTCGATAATTTGTTAGTAATTATTTATTTATCAGTTGAATACAAAAAAAAATAATAATAAGATAACAATTATATTAAAATAATAAAAATATATGATAAACAACGGAGTTAACATCAGCATGATGTTATATTATAATATTTAATAATTATTGGTCAATTATTACTAATTAAACTGCAAAAAAATAATCAAGAGAAATCAATAGAAAATTGGAAATTGTAATAGTTATTATTCTTTGATTTGTCGAATACCAATTCATCTGCACGAATTACCACACACTACCACACAAGAAATCATATACAATTAGAAAATAATGTACTAACCAACAAACTGTAAGGTTCAGAGAAGCTATGTCCGACTTGGTATAAATTTTATTTAAAAAAAAAGACTACTAGCTACTGGTACAGAATATTTAAAACACTAAGCAAACCCTATATCAGCGTTCATGTATAAATAAAAGAACACTTGCAACAACAAAAAAAACAAACAAACAAAAAACAAATATACAGACAAACTGATAAAATAAAAACAAAAATAAAAACAAACAAACAAACAAAGACAAATAAAAGCATATTAATGCACCAATGGTATTTTGAACGAGCTTATGTTCAGCATGCAGTCCAGAAAATTGCAACAGTTAATTTGCACGATTTTTCAGTGAAATATTGTTGAACACAAAAGGGAGAATATTTTTCTCAATAACGAATCATCGTGAAGGGGTTTAGATTCACTTATCACTTATGTGTACAGAATGGCAACAAAATACGACGAAATCGACTAACGGAGACATCAAACTCTCTTTCATATGCTCTTACACAAATAAAGATTATCCCATTAGATCCCAACTCACCCACTGTTTACGATACCCGATTTACGATGATAGACGTGATACCCAAATTTAAGGTTACGTTATAATCAATTGGGGAAGCTTGATGACAATCATTTTAGACAAATGTGTGAGCGTTTGTGATGAAATTAGAGTTCCTGTTCATATGTGTTAGAGGTGGCCCCTTTGAACATGTGTCTACTATTTTATTATTAGACAAGACAGCTGTACTGATGTTGTGGTATATTTAGTGTTTTGCATTGATGATAGATATGACATATTACTTTGTTCATTAAAATATTGTTGTTGTTGTTGATAGCATTACATCATCAGTGCAAATAGTTCATAAAAATAGGTGAAGTTGTTTATCTTGAATTTTCATATGCTCTAGCCATTTCTACATATCGTTTATATATTTAAACAATGTCATTTGTTAAATGTTCCAAAGAATTTCATGAAATAGTATGTAAGACGCAGCAACTTCGAGAGCTGCCAGTCCTGGATTTAGGATTTGTATGATAGCTGGAATATATAGCATTGAACTTGGATATATTTACTTAATGAAGTCGGGTGCCTTGAACATTGAACTATTAATAATTTCAACGGGCAATATTTCCAAACATTCAGTATTAGAACTAAGTGATATTTTAATTCAACTATAATTCATTTTCATAGAAAAGAATCGAAATAATATATCGGAAAGGACAAGCTAATTTAATCTAAAGGAATTTAAATTTGAACATTGACAGACAGGCCAGTTATAGATTATTAATATTCTATTTGTAATTGTATAAAAGTGTTAAGTATTTTTTTTCATATCTTTCTGTTCCTAGAATACTCTAGAACGATATTTACGTAAAACTAATTAAGGGCTCGTCCGCGAGGACGAATATTTGTAAGAGAAAATTATTGAAAAGAGATGATTTATAGAAGTCTATATTTTCTTGAATTATTGTCCCCCGACGCTTCGTCGAAGGGGACTATAGAAATGGGTGTCGTTCGTCCGTGTACTTTTTGGTTTCCATATGATAACTTGTGAATGAAATGTCAGATTGAAGCTAGGTGTGGCATGTTAGTGTATCTTATGAAGAACTAGGTCAAGTTCGATAATGACAATTTTTCGACTATTTTTACTAGAGTTATGCCCCTTTTTATACCTCAAAATTGCTAAATATTTGGTTTCCAGATGTTACTTGGGAACAAATAGTCAGATTGAAAGAAGGTTTGGTATGGAAGTGTATCTCATGAATATCTAGGTCAAGTGCGATAGCGATCATTTTTCGACAAATCTTACCAGAGTTACATCCCTTTTTATTCTTCAAAATTGCTAATTTTTTGGTTTCCAAATTATAACTTGTGAACAAAAAATCAGATTGAAACTAGGTTTGGTATGTAAGTGTAACTCGTGAATATCTAGGTCAAGTTCGATAATGATGATTTTTCAACAAATCTAACCAGAGTTACTCCCCTTTTTTTACTTCAAAATGGTCCTTGGGTGGTCCCCTTTCAGAATTATTTAAGTCAGGTGAGTGATACAAGCTCAGCTGAACCTCTAGTATACAGTAGTTTCAAAATTTAATCTTACAATATAACCTTGGCGTCGGGGGACCAGTGGCCAACGCCTTTTATTTATTTATTTATTACAACCAACAATCAAAATGGTAATTTCGACAGAAGAATTTATGTCAGAATCAAACAGGGAGGCGTCTGAGGAACTAAATATGAGAATTGTTACTGCTAACCAAATTTGAATTTTGAGGTTAAAACTACCATGTTAAAATTTTTAATCCGTAACATAATTGTTGATGAGGAGATTTTGGGTGAAGATGATTTGGAATTGGTTAGCAATATTGAAGGTGATACTGTATAAATGAGAGAAATTGAAATGCAGGAAAAAAGAAGATTAAAATTAAAACGCAGACTTAAAGAAATAGAAAAGGAAGAAATGCAATTGAAAATTAAAGAACTTGAACTTGAACAATTTAGGCTTTCTATATAAAAAGAGGAGTGAGTGACTTTGGTGTTACCTTCAATTACAAAATAAATTTGATGTTGTGAAGTACATCAGATTTGTTCGACCTATTTTGGAGAAAGAAGTGGACAACTAGTTTGATCATTTTGAGAAAATTGCTAAGAGTCTGGTTTCGCCCAATGAATACTGGACCTTACTTTTACAAAGTGGCCTTAGGGGGAAAGCCAGAGAAACAAGTTCAAATTATGAAGAAGTGAATGAAGTCATTTTGAAAGCATATCAGTTAGTAACGGAGGGTCATCGGCGAAAGTGTAGAGGTTGTAGAAAACGGGATGACAAACTCATGTTGAATTTATCCGTGAAAAATAACTTTTGTTTGAATTTTAATAAATTAAGACAAAACAACTCTTATTAAAGAATGTAAACAATGCATTAACTCAGATATTAAGACATATATAGATGAACATATCGTCTCCAGTTCAGTAGAAGCCACCAATATGGCAGATTATTATGCACTGACGCATAAATTAATGTTTTTGAAAAATATAAGAGCTGGAAGTGTCCCGAATTTGAATTATTTTCAGAATAGATCCCCTTTTTATAACCATTTTGATCAATCAAAATCAGGTTATTGGGAGAAAAAATAACAATGGTTACAGTCCTCCTAAAATAAATAAAGGGGAATCACATAAATCTTGTTCCAAGGTTGTAAGAAAAAGGACAAATTGTTTCAGAATGTTCTTAAAAGAAACAATGAGAATACACCACAAGGTTCTATAGCATGTAATGCTTTAAAGACCCTCTCGTGCCCATTGTAGTTGAAAAAGAAAAAAATAAGGTTTTCAAAATCTCAGCTTGATATTATGGAGAATTATAAACCTTTTGTAATAAAGTGATTTGTATCACTGATATGTGATACAATCAGTCTACAACCCATTACAATATTGCGTGATACGGGGGATTCCCAAACTTAAAAGGTGAAATGCAAATGTCATAACTGTTTTTCAGATTTAAACATTTTTAGATAGTGATTTTAGTACCTTGATAGAAAATCGTAATAATTTTCAATTTTCTCAAGACGTTTATGCGAAATCGTCAGGTAAATTTACCTGTTTAAAACCGCCGGAAATATCAATCATGGTTATTCCCATTTAAACAGCTCCTGTTTTGACATCGCTCGTGCCATTTCTTCTTTTTTTATGAGGACACAGATAATCATACCATATTCTTTATTTGTGTGCAAAACGGTTGGGCGGGTGGAAATAGGTCGCAACCACGCCTTGGTTGACCGTTATGGAATATCTGTGCCACAAATGACCACGGATATGTACCACTTGTAAACACTTCCCTGTTCTTTCCTCGTTCGTGACTTATCTAAGAATACAAATTAAAATGTCTCTTGTTAAAATATACTAAAATGAAAGAATAAATACCGTGGTTCTAGGATATACTCCCGTGGGTTCATCGTGCATATATATTATGGGTCTGTCTTCTTAACAAATGTGAAATATCAAGCAATTATTGCCGTGAAATGACGCGTTTTGGAATAAAACCGTGTGAACAAATTTAAAGCATTTTCAATTCAGACTTACATTTCCCCTAACTGCAAGCATATATTGTTGTTTAAAATGTTGCTCGTTTGTTTTTTATGCTAATTAGACCACACAATTTATAGGTATATTCGTGTAACAAATTGGCAATTGCCTTAGCTAGCAAGGATATTTATATAAATATAACACAATGACAAAACCCAGAATTTATTTACGCAGAAATTATGAATAAGACTTCCTTTGGCTCTGATGTTTACAAGTGACATTTTTATATATATATTTTTTTAATTTATTATCAAGTCGTCTGCATATGCTGTATTTCGTTTTGTGTCGTTGCGTGACATCATATTTATTTTATTTTTGCTCATGACCTGGCCAGAATATCCCCCTTGTTGTGCTAGGTTATATACGGGTAAAACCATATTAAGCTTAACAGAACATTTCCGGTTTCGTCCTTGTCATTTTTCTTTTTACTATGTCTTGTAATTTTTCTTTGAATTATGTCTCGGTATCTTGCTATTTAAAAAAAAAAAGGTTCCTGAAATAAAACGACCCCGATTATGGAATGGTATGGATCCGTCTCTGAGATACATGTACATCTCTGTTTTAGATTGTGTAAAATTGTATCCTTTAGTGAATCAGTGTGTTCGTCTAATTTCAATTATCCACTGAAGCATATTATAATCGACTGCGTAGATGTTAAGCATCAATCAATCAATCAATCAATCAATCAATCAATATAGATGAGGAATTTAATATATAAAATGTGCTCACTGACGATAGAATGAAATAATGCTAAATTTGGCGTTAAGCAAAAATCAATCATTCCCGTGCCTTCAAATACTTTTAGTCTTTTGCAATTGTCATGTGGAACCTCTGACAAAATCTTAAAAGTTTTCAAGGCGGTCAGTATTTGGTTGAAGTAGAACAAACTCTGACCAAAATCTTCAAATTGTTGACGATGGTCATTATTTGGTAGAAGTAGAACAAGCTCTGACAAAAATCTGCAAACTGTTGAAGGCTGTCAGTATTTTAGTAGAAGTGATACTAATGCAAAAGTCACAAGACGAACAAATGGGATTATTTAGTTGCAATTAATTATGTTCGCGTTGTAGCCATTGGATTAATATCCAAAGCAACTGAACAAACATTACAGTTCTACTAATATTCAAATTAAGGCAAGCGCTTTGTTTGAATTACTTATTTCTTTGTGAAACCTGTAAAAACAAAATATAACAGAAAGTAAAGTGTTTCATATATACGTTATATCCTATAGCACAAATCATATAAACTTTGTTTATTTACATCCATGGTAAAAAATACCATAGGTATATCAAGAGAAGAAGGTACTCAAATGATAAATATTTAAGCAATAATCCGTCCATGTTTTGCAGTTTGTTGTCCACAAAAAATGTTTCGAGTATCAAATTTATATCCATGATCTAATAGTATATATTTACTTTAAACATGATACAATTATATTTCAACGAATCAAATGGCGGTAGAAATAGAGGAAATGTGCATGAAAACTACAATCCAGATGCATACAAGTATCAGCCTCAATGCCACTGGCACCCATCAGTTATCTCTATGTGCCACATCGGAACTTGCGAAGGGTAGATCGGTGGATCGAGCTCTGTGAATCTTCACCAACCAGGAACTGTTTTCTCTTCACGAGCACCTGGGTTTTGTTGAGGTTCATGTTGCTCATCTTTTTACTTTTCTGTATTGTGCTGTGCTTTTGTGTTTGCTTGTCTTCGTCCTGTGTCATGTGTACCCAATAGAGCCAGCGTCTCTAAGCTGTACATTCCAGATTGCCCCTTCGGTATTCTATAATGTTAATTTACTATTACCATTGTCTATGACATACTAGCAGCCAATAGTTTAATTAAGCATAAACTAATTATAGTTGTTGACTGTAGAGAGTTAAATGACAATAACATACAAGTGATAGAGGACAACCTATCATTTAATATCATCTGTTACAAATGTATAATTCAATCATTACAATATATACCACTAGTAATGCATTGAGATAAAGTTAAGCATAGATTAGTAAATACAAATTACAGAACCCCGAAGGGTCAATCAAAAATAGAAAATCCAGAGACAGAGGCAATAATGTCCAGAAGACACAGACAGAAAAAACTACACACAAAGAAGTTGACAGTGAGAACGAAAGATGTTGATTAAAGATATTGTTTCAATTTTACTTGTGTTAGATTTTTATTTATATGTAGCACCAGTCTAGCATCACCTTTATATGGAATATAAGTCTCTCAATTGAAACAGTATTTCTGTGTTACACTATATCTTGCTACATACATATTATACTTTATATATTACGTTGAAATACAATTACTCACAGTATCAAAGCTTCAAAGTTTGATTATATTTGCTTATTTCTTTATATCTTGAAGCTATTTATAATGTATTACAATAAAATCACATCAATCAAATTAGACACTTTCAAACAAATTGCCGAAACTGTATTATTTGTAATATGATTGTACTCCCTCTTTGACAGCAGTCAAAACGGCATTATAGGGATCGCTTACTTTTGGGGACTCGCATTATTTTTTTATGGTTAATGGTAGTGGGTCCCTTAAAATGGTAGATATTTAATATGCAAATGATTTAACTTTTATTGAATTGTGTTTCTCTCGGAAAATGGCACTTTATGGGGCGAGCCCCTTAAAATAAACTTTGGAAATGATGGCTAAAGTAAATGAAGGTGATAATAACTTTGTGGCACGGACATGAATTCCACATCTCGCTGTTCTATATTCAACGATTACTAAAAAGCCATAAGTAATACATTTTATCTAAAAATGCATTAAAAGGAGGAAAATGTGAGGGTAATAGTTCATGTACAAATAACCATAGTTACTAATATTTATCATTCATATTTCTCATACAATATTTTTTGAGAGAAGTCTATTTATATATTCCCAAGCGAATATTGTATAAATGTAAATAAACAGCTAGAGTACGAAAGTTCGGCATGTATTTTTTAATATTTTTTTTTTCAAATTAAATTTGTTTTTGTTTTTAATTCATATGTTTTAATGTATTATTTATATATTGAATCGATGCCTGTGATGTCACTTTGGTCACTTTCATCATCAGAATATCCAGAAGCTATGTTATCTTCGTAGACGCGGCAGACTGATCAGAACCGAATGACCTCACAGTCTTTGCTTACCAAGAGGAGATAATCATGCTAAGCTTCTACAGTACACCGTCAATTTACCTGTGTTGACAGATACACGGTGACATACATTGCACAAACAATTAGTTATCGGCATTATTTATATATCTTTATCGAGTAAAGCAATACAATCAAATACTCAAAATCTTTGCATTTCACCTTTAATGTTAGAAAATATTTTCCCTTTATCGGGGAATATTTCGGCTGGTGCAAATGTGTTGTTACAGGGGGTACACCCAGGTTTTCATAGTGTTTCACTCCATCACATTAAATTAAAATCAGACTTTGTTTCGGACAGGTTATAGCTGGGGTAAGACCTACATTTCCTGTTCATGATATTTCTTTGTTATTTGGTATCGATTTGGTCGGTGGCAAGGTTATAATGGACCCAAAAGTATCCTTGGAACCTAGTTATGAAGAGAAAGAATTAGAAAATACAGGGGTTTTTCCTGCATGTGCTGTAACTTTAGCCATGAAAAAGCCTCTGTAAGAAGATGGTACCATAGAAACAAGTGATGTTGAATTAACAAGCAAATTGTTTTGCTCATGTCAACGATCACTTTTAACATAGCGATGGCGATATGTCTCGTTATTTTATAGAAAAGGAACAGCAATCCTGTCTAGATACAGATGAGGACTGAGCATCCCATCTTGATGCAATCCAGTACCATAGGTCAAGGAGTGATATTCCTGTTCTAAAGCAAACAATAAGATATGTCAGTAATGACCTTCTTACTAGGGAACGACTTATTATAGTGCACAGAAGAAAGCTCGAACTACCTTGTTCTAAGTCATTCTCAGTAGAGGAAGCAAGGAAGGTTAATGTTTACAAGCAGTTGTGCGCCTGGCCCATGATTCGTTAATGACTCAAACTGGATATTGGCATATTGCTCTTGGCCGAATATAAGACGAGACGTAGCCGAGGACTGTTGATCTTGTAACATCTGCCGAATTATGGGATAACATGATCAAAGCAGTCGTGCAGCTCCACCCCGACCCGTACCTGCTTTTGAAGAGTCTTTCAGTATGGTAATTGTTGACTGTGTGGGGCTCCTTCCTAAGACTAAATAAGGAAATCCATGCTTACTACCTATAATGTGTGCCTCCACCTGAAGCCATTTCACTTAGGACTTTTAAAGCTAAAACTATAATTAAGGGTCTAATTATTTTGTTTTTGCTTTTGGGGGGTCTTTCTAAAACAATCCAGTAAAATCAGGGATACAATTTTATGTCTCATTTATTTCAGGAAGTTATGCATCAATTAAATTAAATATAAAACAGCTTAGATATAATGCATATCACCCTGAGTCTCAATGAGCTCTGGAAAGATTTCACCAAACCTTAAAAAATACCATGAACACATTTTGTTTGGACAGTCACAAAGACTGGGATGATGGGGTCCACATGATATTGTTTGCTGTAAGGGAAGCCTTCCAAGAATCTCTAGGTTTTAGACGTTTTCAACTCGTTCGTGGACACTCTGTGGGAGGCCCCTTAAAGATTTTGAAAGAAAAATGGCATTGCGAAAATACTGCTATTAGTATTTTAGATTATGTGGAATGTTTTAAGCATAAGCTTACAAGAGCATGTGAAATAGAACAAGATAATTTGAAACAAAGCCAAGATGAAATGAAACAGTGATATGATAAGGATGCCATGATTAGATAATTTAAACCAGGCGAAAACGTTATTGTTGTTATTGCTCATTCCTTGTCATCCATTACAAGCTAAATATTTTTGGCCATATGTAGTTGAATCCAGACTGAATGATTTAAATTATATTGTGAATACACCTACGAGAAGAAAGAAAAGACAAATATGTCCAGCGACAACTCAAGGCTTCTCGAAAGTATAAGTTAGCATTTAATGCTAGTGATGTAGGTGTTAGTGCGGTTTTGCTCCAAGAAGGTAAAGATGATATAGATCTGCTAAATTGATATTGATTAAAAGTTTGACAAAGATCAGAAATACTAATCCAAAAATGAAAAAAAAAAACTTGCTTTATTGTTATCTTTGAAGCATTTTGATGTACATTTCATACATTCGTGGTGTTTACTGATCACAATACCGTCACATTTATTAACAAAATGCAGAATAAAAATCACAGATTAATGTGATGGTGATTAATGTTGCAAGAATAGAATCTGATTATAAACATATTAAATGTAAAAATACTTGTAAAGCCAATGTTGTGTCTAGAGTTGGATAATATTGTGATTAATTGATATCGATATTTATCAAGAGAGGAGATGTTATGTAAATATAATAATAATAACATATTACTTTGTTCATTAGAATATGTTTTTTGTTGAGAACATTACATCATCAGTGCAAATAGGTTATTCAAAATATGTCAAGTTGTTTACAAGTTTTTAATTTTGACCTTGAATTTTGATATGTTCTAGATATTTCTAGATATCGTGTATGTTTAAACAATATCTAGAACGTATCAAAATGCTATATATGTTATGTATAAACAAGGTCACATTTTTTGGAAAGTTCTAGAGAATTTCATGAAATAGTATATAAGACGCAGCAACATCAAGAGGTACCAATCTACATTTTAGGATTTATATAATTGCTGGAATATATAGCATTGAATTTAGATATCTTTACTCAATAAAACGAAAAGGAGCTATATCGGTCCTTTAATTTCACGTTCCGCTATACAGATGATGTCCTTTCACTGAATAATGATGTTGTCGCGCCATCACATTGAGCCTGAAATAAAGGATACCACAGATACATATAAGTCTGCTTCATATCTTGAATACACCTCGAAATCGACAGTGAGGGACGGTTAAGAACGAAACTTTACGACAAAAGAGATGATTTCAATTTTCCCATTGTGAACTTTCTATTTGTATGTAGCAACATTCCAGCAGCACCTGTATATGGAGTATATATCTGTCAGATGATAGGATATTCCGGAGATTGTGGCTCCTATCAGGATTTAGTTGATAGGGAATGATGCTAACAAGGAAGCTACTGAAACAATGGTTCCTTTTGGTAATGTTAAAGTCAACACTTTTTCTTACGGTCGCCACCATAACTTGGCTGACCGTTATGGAATATCTGTGTCACAATGACCACTAATGTGTTGCACTTATCGTAAGCACTTCCTGATCTTTTCCGCATTCACGACTTACTAGCGTGTTTGCAACCAGATTAACAGGACGGGTGTCACTAGTGTAGCTGGATCTGCAGACTCTTCTGGGGCACCCGATTTCACGCCAGTCTTTAGTGGGATTCGTGTTACTCGAACTTTAGTTTTATATTTATGTTTTGTAGGTCGTTGTTTTTTCTTTGGTATATTTTTCTTTTGGTCATTGTGTTGTCAGTTCTTTGATATACGGATTATGATTCCCCCTTTGGTATCTTCAAACTCTTCTTAGAAAAGTCACGTGACTTGAACATTGAACTATTAACAATTTCAGCGCCAATATTTGGAAACTTTCAGGATTAAAACTAAAAGATATTGTAATTCAACAAGAATTAATTGTCATAGAAAAGGATCGCACTAATATACCGGAAAGGACAAAACCATTTATCCTAAAGGAATTTAAATTTGAGCATTGACAAAGTGGCCAATAATAATTTATGAATTTGATTTTTGTAATTGTAGAATATAATTAAGTAAATTGTGTTGTTATATCAAAGAATAGAAACTTAATTCTTTGTAGGTTGAATTTTTCTGTTACTAGAATATTTTATACAAAACTTTTCGTAACATTAGTTATTCATGTTTTCAATCAAATCCTGAAAGGTTGGTGACTTACTAAAAATGTATTATACTTTATTCAATATGCTACGTTGAAATACAACTACATAAAGTATCAAAGTTTGTACATTTTATTGAAACAACTCGAAATGACGCAATATTCTGTTGTGTGCATTACTTAAGACTGTAATATGTAAAGATTGGGAGAATTCATTCATTGAACCTGATTTAAAACACGTTATTTCTAAATAGCTTCATTAATTCAAATGTGCGGTCCTTAACAATAATGTAAATACATTTTATTGAAACAATTCAAAATTACACAAAATATTAATACATTTATTACTATCAATGTGTAACGTTTCTTTTCATTTTGAAGATAACCGCGCTCTTAATGATATTTTGAAACGTCTTTATACATTCCCACTGTGAATGGTCAGTAAAGTGCAGAAAAGTTACTTGCTTGGACAGGCTAAATTTCTGAAATAGAACGATAATTAAAATTATCTTGAAGATCCAGTATTTCAGTATTCACATTTGATTGAAACTACCACGTGAATAGACCTTGTCCCAATATGATTGTGACAGCAGTCAAAATGTTAGCCATATTTATAAACAATTACTTTCTTCAAAAAGAATAAGCACCTGTAGTATCATGTCCTCTATATGGATTCTTGTGAAGTTTTTGAATTCAATATCAAGGAGAAAAAGTTATCATGTTCCTTGTTAAACAGAATATTTAATGATGAGATGAATGACTTGTGATCAGCCAAATGTTGCTCTTTGTCATAGCTAGTATTTCAGTAAGTAGGATAACCAGAGCATTGTGCAATGGAAAGTTGTTTCATTAGAGCCCAAATCAACTACTGTTTACGATGACGGTTTTATTATGATAGCTGTGATACCCAAATTTATGTTAACAAAATGATCAAGTTATATGATGTTTGATGACAATTATTTTAAACAAATGTGTGTGTGTTTGTGAACCCAATTCTAACACAATCAAAAATTAAATTAGAGTTCATGTACACATGTATTAGAGGCAACACTTTGCACATGTGTTTACGATTTTACCATTATATTAAGCAGCTGTACTTTCAAACATGTTAATGTTCTCAGAAAACAAAAGTGTACTCTTTGCAAGCAAACGCAATCAAATATAGATCTTACTTTCATAAGGACAACATTATAATATACTTGCGAGGTTTGAGATGGTTGCTTTGAACGAGAAATAGCAAAACCGGAAAAAGTTCATATAGAATCAGCCAGAATATTTCGAGACTAACACAATTTGCAAGTAGAAATTATCTTTCCTATGAAACAGTGTGGGAATGTGTGTTTTTTAAATGTAAATATCGCAAGGTGACAATATTTTACAAAATGCATCATAAACTTTGTCCTCAATATCTGGGTAATTTTCTACCTCCTACCGTATATTATATCAGTGATCATAATCTCCAAAAGAATGAAAACTATACAACACCATAAAGTAGACTCAGACTGGCATCCTTTATTCCATGCACTGTTTCGTCATGGAACAATTTATATTTAAATATTAGAAATAGCTTAAATATATCATGTTTTAAATCTAGGATCAACGCAAATAATATTGAATCTCAGGAATATGTTTGTGTGCCGTCTAACACGTTGGTCGTTTGTTTGTGATGCTAAATAGACCACAAAATTGTAAACAAAATTGACAATTGCCTTAGATAGCAAAGGATAATTATATATAAAACACAATGGGAAAACCCAGAATTTATTTACGCAGAAATTCTGAATAAGACCTGCTTGGCTTTGATGTTTACGAGTGACATTTTTTAGATATATTTTTAATTTATTATTAAGTCGTCTACATATGCTCTATTTCATTTTGTTTCGTTGCGTGCATTGATATGTATTATATTTTTGCTCATGAAATGGCCAGAATATTCCCTTTTTTTTGTCCTAGGTTATAAACGGGTAAAAACATTAAATTTAACAGAACATTTACAGTTTCGTCCCTGTCATTTTTCTTTTTACCATCTATTGTATTTTTTTCCTTGAATTAAGTCCCGGTATATTTCTAAAAAAAAATTGGTTTCTGAAATAAAACGACCCCCCATTATTGAAAGATCTGGAGCCTCCTCTGAGATACATGTACATTGTCGTACCGTGTGGTATGTCGTCAATTGTTGAATACGGTACAACGATCTCTGTTTTAGGTTGTGTAAAATTGTCTGTTTTAGTGAATAAGTGTGTTCCATCTAATTCCAATTATCCACTGAAGCATATTATAATCGTAGATGTTAAGCACCAATCAATCGATCAATTAATGTAGATGAGGAATGTAATATGTTAAAATGTTTTCACTCACGATAGGAATGAAATAATGCTAAATTTAGCGTTAAGCAAAAATCAATCATTCTCGTGCCTTCAAATACTTTTAGTCTTTTACAATTGTCATGTGCAACCTCTGACAAAATCGTCAAATTTTTGAAGGCAGTCAGTATTTGGTAGAAGTAGAACAAGCTCTGACCAAAATCTTCAAATTGTTGAAGATGATTAGTATTTGGTAGAAGTAGAACAAGCTCTGACAAAAATCTGCAAACTGTTGAAGTCGGTCAGTATTTGGTAAAAATAGAACAGGCTCTGACAAAAATCTGCAAACTGTTGAAGGCTGTCGGTATTTGGTAGAAGTGATACTAATGTCAAAGTGTATCACACAAGAGGAACAAATGGGATTAGTTAGTAGTAATTAATTCTTCTCGCGTTGTAGCCATTAGATTAATATCCAAAGCAACTGAACAAACATGACAGTTCTACCAATATTCAAATTAAGGCAAACGCTTTGTTTGAATTACTTATTTCTTTGTGAAACCTATGAAAACAAAATAGAACAGAAAGTAAAGTGTTTCATACATACGTTATATGCTATAGCACAAATCATATAAACTTTGTTTATTTACATCCCCGGTATAACTGGTAAAAAATAACATAATGTATATCAAGACAAGAAGGTACCCAAAATGACAAATAATTAAACAATAATCCCTCCATGTTTTGCAGTTTGTAGTCCACATAAAATTGTTTCGAGTATCAAATGCATATCCACGATCTAATAGCATATATTTACTTATCAACATGATGAATTTATATTTCAACGGATCAAATGTCGGTAGAAATAGAGGAAATGTGCATGAACACTACAATCCAGATGCATACAAGTATCAGCCTCAAGGCCACTGGCAGCCATTAGTTGCCTATATGTGCCACATCGCAACATGCGAAGGTTAGATCGGTTGATCAAGCTCTGTGAATCTTCACCAAGAAAGAACTGCTTTCTCTTCACGAGCACCTGGGTTTTGGTGTTTCATGTTGCTCATCTTTTCACTTTTCTGTGTTGTGTTGTGCTTTTGTGTTTTTTGTCTTCGTCATGTGTCATGTGTCCACAATAGAGCAAGTGTCTCTAAGCTGTACATTCCAGATTGCCCCTATGGTATTATATAATGTTAATTTACTCTAAGCATTGTTTATGACATACTAGTAGCCAATAGTTTAATTAAGTATAAACTAAATATATTTGTTGACTATAGAGAGTTAAATGACAATAACATACAAGTGATAAAGTGACAACCTATCATTTAATACTATCTGTTACAAATGTATAATTCAATCATTACAATATATACCACTAGTAATGCATTGAGATAAAGTGAACAATTTGTTAAATAAAAATTAGAGAACCCCGAAGGGTCAATCAAAAATAGAAAATCAAGAGACAGAGGCAATAATGTCCAGAAGACAGTACTAGGACAAAACAAACTATGTACACAGAAATTGACAGTGCGGGTCCTTTGAGAACGAAGCATTTTGGTTAAAGATATTGTTTAAATTTTACATGTGTTAGACTTTTATTTATATGTAGCACCAGTCTGGCATCACCTGTATATGGAATATAAGTCTCTAAGCAATATTCCTGTGTTATACTATATCTTGCTACATACATATTATACTATATATATTACTTTGAAATACAATTACTCACAGTATCAAAGCTTCAAATTTTGATTGTATTTGCTCATTTATTTATATCTTGCAGCTATTTATAATGTATTACAATAAAATCACATCAATCAAATCAGACACCTTCAACAAATTGCAGAAACTTTATTATTTGTAATATGATTGTATTCTCTCTTTGACAGTAGTCAAAATGTTAGCCATATATTTATCAACAATTAGTTTTTTGAAAAAGTAGAGGCACCTGTAGTATTCTTTTCTGTATATGGATTATTGTGAATGTTTGTTATTCAATATAAACTAGAACAGTCATCATGTTCCTTGTTGAGCAGAATAGCACAATATTTTGTTATATGTATTGCTTAAGGCATAATAGAAAGCTACATATTTAATGAAGTATAAACATGAGACAGTATTTCAGTATCCACATTTGACTGAAACTACTACGTCAACAGACTTTGTCCCAGTATGATTGTATTCCGTCTTTGACAACAGTCAAAATGTTAACAATATTTATAAACAATTACTTTGCTGAAAAAGAATAAGCACCTGCAGTCATCATGTTCCTTGTTAAACAGAATATTCAATGATGAGATGAATGACTTGTGATCAGTCAAATGTTCCTTTTTGTCATAGCTAGTATTTCAGTAAGTAGGATAACCAGAGCATTGTGCAATGGAAAGTTGCTCCATTAGAGCCCAATCCAACCACTGTTCACGATACCGGTTGTACTATGATAGCCGTGATATCTAAATTTAAGATAACGCTATGATCAATTTGATGACATTTATTTTAGATAAATGTGTGTGCTTTTGCACCCATTTCTAAAACAATAAACAAATTAATTAGAGTTCACGTATTAGAGGTAACTACTTTGCACCAGTTTCTACGATTTTACCATTAGATATAGCAGCGGTACTTTCAACCAGGTTAATGCTCTCAGAAAACTAAAGTGTACTCTTTGCGAGCAAACTCTATCAAATATACATCTTACTTTCATAAGGACAACATTATAATATGCTTTCGAGGTCTGGGATGGGTGCTTTGAACGAGAAATAGCAAAACTTGGAAAAGGTGAAATGGAATCAGCCAGAATATTTCGGGACTAACACAATTTGCAAGTAGAGATTGTCTTTCTTATGAAACAAGGTGGGAATATTTATCTTCTAGACGTCAATATCGCAAGCTGACAACATTTTTCAAAATCCATAATAAAGTATGTCCTCAATATTTGGGTAATTGTCCACCTCCTACTGTATATTATATCAGTGATCATAATTTCGAAAGCGTTGAAAACTATACAACACCATCAAGAAAACTCAGAATGACATCCTTTATACCATCCACTGTTTCGTTATGGAACAAATTAGATTCAAATATTAAAACAAAAACCTAAATATATCATGCTTTAAATCTAGGATCCAGGAAAATACTATTAAATCTCCGGAATATTATGGGTCCAGAAAACTAAGCATACTTCATGCTAGACTACGACATCAATGCAGCTCATTGAATTTTGAATTATTTCGCATACAAATTACAAATGACTCAAAAGGTAATGTGGTTCCCCTTTTAAAGATTCGATTCATTATATAATGGAATGTCCATTACACCAAAACGAAAATTTTAAGGTGAATTGCAAAGGTCATAACTTTTTGTCAGATTTGCACATTTTTAGATGCCTTGAAAGAAAATCATAAAAAATTTCCATTTTCTCAAGGCTTTTATGCAAAATCGTTGTGTAGATTTACCTGTTTAAAACCGCGGGAAATATCAATCATGATTATTCCTCTTTAAAAATCTCCTGTCGTGACGTCGTTCGTGTCATTTCTTCTTTTTTATGGGGACAAATATAATCATACCATAGTTTTTCTTTGTGTAGACAACGGTTGGGCGGGTGGACATTGGTCATGACTTCAACAGTTTTATTATCGCAACCACATTATGCAATATCTGCGTCACAAATTACCATGGATATGTTCCACTTGTCGTAAACACTTCCCGGTTCTTTCCTCGTTCATGACTTATCTAAGTATACTAATTAAAAAATTTCGGTTGTTAAAATATACTAAAATGAAAGAATAAATATCGTGCTTCTATGATATGCTCCCGTGGGTCCATCGTGCACATATATTATGGGTCCTTCTTCTTAGGAAATGTGAAATATCAAACAGTTATCTCCGTGCCATGACGCGTAAATATTATCAATGTGTACCAGAAAAGAGGTAGGCGTTCAGATTTCAAAGCGGAGATGTACTCTCGGTTCATACAAAGGAGAGGAAAAAAACAGTTATTGTTTCCTTTGAAAACAGTATTAACCCCCTCTCAACGCACC
This sequence comes from Gigantidas platifrons, assembly GCA_002080005.1. Taxonomy (NCBI): domain Eukaryota; kingdom Metazoa; phylum Mollusca; class Bivalvia; order Mytilida; family Modiolidae; genus Gigantidas; species Gigantidas platifrons. The sequence continues at coordinate 294,586 of MJUT01025765.1, forward strand.
TCTCGATGTCGAAATTGGGCTACGTCGCCTATAGCTGCAAGCATATTTTGCTGTCTAAGACGTTGGTCGTTTGCTTTTTATGCTAAGTAGACCATAAAATGTATAGGTATATTCGTGTAGAACATTGGGCAATTGCCTTAACTAGCAAGGTTAACACAATGGCAAGACCTGGAATTTATTTACGCAGAAATTCTGAATAAGACCTCCTTGGCTTTGATGTTTACGCACAACATTTTCTATATATATTTTTCATTTATTATCAAGTCGTCTACATATGCTGTATTTCCTTTTGTGTCGTTGCGTGACATGCAATTCAATTTATTTTTGATCATGACCTGGCAGAATATTCCCCCCTTTCTTGTGCAAAGTTATAGACAGATAAAAACATATTACATCTAACAGAATATATCAAATGTCGTCCTTGTCATTTTTCTTTTTACCATGTCTGTAATAGTTACTTTGAATTACGTCTCGGTATCTTTTGATATTTCTAAAAATATACTTTCTGAAAAACAATGGCTCCCATTATGGAAATGTCCGCCTCTGAGATACATGTGCATTGTCGTACAGTGTGGTATGTCGACAATTTTTGAATACGGTACCACGATCCCTGTTGTAGATTGTGTAATAATTTCTGTTTTAGTGAATCAACGTGTCAGGCCTTAATGTACTCTAGGGGGTTCTACATATAAAACAAACGGGCATTCATCATATAAAGTACCATTTTGGTTCGATGAGACTTAGTTATGTTAATATTTATTAGGTACTCTAGGGGACTCACCTTATTTTCTATTGCGAATGTTGTTGTCTTATGATATGAGCCAGGCATTTAAGGAAGTGGGTCGCCGAAGGCATTATAGGAATCATTTACCTTAGCGGACTCGCATCATTCTCTATGGTTAATGTTGTTGTCTTATGATATGAACCATGTATATATTGTAGTGGGTCCCCTAATTTACATCAAGGCATTATAGGGATCACTTACCTTAGATGACTCGCATCATTCTCTATGGTTAATGTTGTTGTCTTATGATATGAATGGTGGATCTAGGTAGTGAGCTCCCTAAAGTACACTAAAGCATAATAGATATCATTTACTATCGGGGACTCGCATTATTGTTTTATGGTTAATGATAGTGGGTCCCCTAAAATGGTAGATATATATTATGAAAATGATATAACTTTTATTGAATTGTGTTTCTGTCAGAAAATGACACTTTATGGGACAAGCCCCTTAAAGTAAACTTTGTAAATTTCAACTTAAGTAAATGAAGGCTATAATAACTTAGTGTCACGGATATGAATTACACATCTCGCTGTTCTATATTCAACGATTACTAACAAGTCATAAGTAAAACATTTTATGTAAAAATACATTAAAGGGAGGAAAATGTAAAGGTAATAGTTATGTACAAATAACCAGTTTTACTTTCATATTTCTTATACAATATTTTTTGAGAGAAGACTATTTATGAATTCCCTGGTGAAATTTGTCCAAATATAAGTAAACATCTAGAGCACAAAAGTTCGGCATGTATTTTTATTTAAATATTTTATATTTCAAATTAAATGTTTTTGTTTGTTTTAATTTATATGTTTTAATGTGTTACTTTCTATGTTGAATCGATGCATGTGATGTCACGTTGGTGACTTTCATCATTATATTATAGAGAAGCTATGTCATCCTCGTAGGCGCAGTAGACTTATCAGAACCGAATTACCCCATACTATTGGCTAACCAAGAGGAGAAAATCATGTTAAACTGTGACAATAAGCCTTAAATTTACCTGTGTTTACAGGTAAACAGTGACACACTTGGCGTAAAAATAGCTTTTTCGGCATTATTTATGTATCTTTATGGAGTAAATCACTACAATCAAATGCTCAAAACCTTTGCATTTCACTCTTAATGTTAGAACATATTTTACCGTTATAGGGGAATACTTCGGCTATTGCAAATGTGTTGTTACAGGGCGTATACCCAGGTTTTCATAGTGTTCCACTCCATCACATTAATTTAAAATCAGATTTTGTTTCGGGACAGGTTGTAGTTGGGGTACGACCTGCACTTTCTGTTGATATTTCTTTGTTAATTGGTATCGATTTGGCCGGTGACAAGGTTATAATGGACCAAATTGCCCCGATGAGCCTAGTTATGAAGAGAATGAATTAGAAAATACAGGGATTATTCCTGCAGGTGCTGTAGCTTTAGCCATGAAAAAGCCTCTGGAAGAAGATGAAACTTTATTGCAAGATGGTAGCATAGACACAAGTGATGTTGAATATAGAGACACATTTTATACTAATGTGAACGATCACATTTTTACCTAGCGATGGCGATATGCATAGTTATTTAATAGGCAAGGAACACAAATCCTGTCAAGATACAGATGAGCATTAAAATTTCCATCTTGATACAGTCCAGGACCAAAGGTCAATGAGTGGATGTCCTGTTCATAAGCAAACAATAAGATATGTCAGAAATGATCTTCTGACTAGTGCACAACTTATTAGTGCGCAGATGGAAGGGATCGTACTACCTTGTTCTAAGTCATTCTCAGTAGAGGAGGCAAAGAATATTAATGTTTGCTATTTCATGAAAGACGAAGCATTGATGTGAAAATGGCGACCACCAGATGCGAATGTGTAAGATGAATGGAAAGTGATCTGCCAGATAGTGATACTGGAAGAATACGGAAAGCAGTTGTGCGCCTGGCCCAATATTCGTCAATTACTGAACTGGGTGTTAACAAAACCTCCAACAGGATATTGACCCATTTCTACAGGCCAAATATTAGACCAGACGTAACCGAGAACTGTTGATCTTGCAACATCTGCCGATTATGGGATAACCAAATCAAAACAGTCGTGTAGCTCCACTCCGACCCGTACCCGCTTTTGAAGAGTCTTTCAGTAGGGTTATTCTTTACTCTGTGGGTCTCCTTCCTAAAACTAAATAAGGAAATATATGTTTACTCTCCACTTAGGATTATTAAAACTAAAACTATAAATAAGACTCTAATTATTTTGTTTTTACCTTTTTAGGTCTTCCTAAAACAATTCAGTCAAATCAGGAATCCAATTCTATGTCTCATTTATTTCAGCAAGTTATGCATAAATTTATTTAAATATAAAACAGTTTAAATCTAATGCATAGCTCCCTGATTCTCACTGAGCTCTTTACAGATTTCACCAGACCTTAAAATATATGATGAAAACATTTTGGGATGATGGGGGCCACATGCTACTGTTTGTTTTAAGGAAAGCCTTCCAAGAATCTCTAGGTTGTAGTCCTTTTGAATTGGTTTATGGGCATTCTGTGAGATGACTTATTCCACTTCCTCCAAAGGGGATCATAGGGCAACCACAGTGTCTTTCCACCTCTTTCTGTTAAGGGCTGCTGTCTTTTCCTCTTTCCATGTCATGTCAATCTTTTTTAATTCGGTTGTATATTCCCGCCGCCAGGTGTTCTTTGGCCTTCCTCTCTTTCGATGTCCTTGGGAATTCCAATCTAGAACATTGTTATCATTTTTGTCGGATGGTATGTCCATTCCATTTCCACTTTCTAGATCTAATTGTGTGTTCTATAGGATATTGGTTTGTCCTTTTCCAAAGGTCTTTATTTGAGATTTTATTTGTGAGAGGTCCCTTAAAGTTTTCGAAAGAAATTGTTCAAAGCATAAGCTTACAAGAAGATGTGAAATAGAACATGACAATTGGAAACAAAGCCAAGATAAGTAATTTTAAACCAGGCAAGAAAGTTATTGTGTTATTACTTATTCCTTGTCATCCATTACAAACTAAATATTTTTGGTCATATGTAATTGAAACCAGACTGAATGATTTAGATTATATTGTGCATATACTCACGACAAGAAAGAAAGAACAAATATGTCAGGTGACAACACAATGCTTCTTGAAAGGATAGACGCTAACAGTGAATGTTAGCGATGTAGATGTTGGTGCTGCTTTGCTCCAATAAGGTAAAGATGATATAGATCTGCCTAATTGCTATAGTTTCTTAAAAGTTTGACAAAGATCAGAAAAATTAATCCACAATTGAACAAAAATACTTGCCTTATTGTTATCTTTGAAGCATTTTGATGTACATGTCATCCATTCGTGGTGTTTACTGATCACAATACAGTCACATTTATTAACAAAATGCAAAATAAAAATCACATATTAACGAGATGGGGATTAATTTTGCACGAATATAATCTGATTATAAAACATATTAAATATAAAGATAATTTTATAGCTAATATTTTGTCTAGAATTGGATAATACAAATGTGTATCCAACCCTTTTCATCAAGAGATGATATATTATGTATCTATAATAAGTATGAGATAATACTTTGTGTTTTGTTTTTGATAGCATTACATCAAAAGTGCAAATAGGTTATCAAATATAGGTAACGTTTTTTTACAAGTTTTTAATTTTGACGTTGAATTTAATATGTTCTAGATAATGTTCATGTACATAAACAATGTCACATGTTTCGGAAAGTTCTAGGTAATTTGATGAAATAGTAAATAAGACCCATCAACTTCGAGATATGTCAGTCTGATATTTATAATTGATATAATAGCTGGAATCTATAGCATTGCATTTGGACATCTTTACTTAGTTAAATGTAAAGAAACTAGCCCGATCCTTTGATTTCACGTTCCGCTATACAAATAATGTCCTTTCAGTAAATACTTATCTTGATCGCATTTATCCTATTGAGTCTGAAATAAAGGATACCACAGCTACATATATGTCTGCTTCATATCTTAACCTACACCTCGAAGGAACCTTTACGACAAAAGAGATGGTTTCAATTTTCCCATTGTGAACTTTCCATTTATGTGTAGCAACATTCCAGCAGCACCTGCATATTTAGTGTATATTTAACAGATGGTACGATATTCCAGAGCGTGTGGCTCCTATCGGCATGTCCTTGATAGAGGATGCTGCTAACAAGGGTTCATTTTGGTAAAGTTGAAGTCATCACTTTGAAAATGTTACGGTCGTCACCATGACTTGGTTGACCAGTATGGAATATCTGTTTCACAATGACCACTAGTGTAGCAGGATCTACAGACCCTTCTGGAACACCTGAGTTCATCCCGGTTTTTAGTGGGATTCAAGTTACTCGACCTTTAGTTTCATATGTATGATTTGTACATCGTTGTTTTTTCTTTTGTACTTTTTATTTCGTCCATTGTCTTGTCTGTTCTTCGATATGCTGATTATGATTGCCCCTTTGGTATCTTCAAACTTTTCTTAGTAAAGTCACGTGACTTGAATATTGAACTATTAACAATTTCATCGGCCAATATTTGGAATCTTTCTGGATTAGAACTAAAAGATATTGTAATTCAACAAGAATTAATATTCATAGAACAGGATCGCACTAATATACCGGAAAGGAAAAGAACATTTATTCCCAAGGAATTTAAACTTGAACATTGACAAAGAGGCCAGTAAAAATTATTAATTTGATTTGTGTAATTGTATAACAGTATGAAGGAAATGTTGGTGTTATATTAAAGAATAGAGACTTAATTGATTGTTGGTTGTATATTTCTGTTACTAGAATATTCGATAAAAAAAATATTTTCGTTACATTAGTCATTGATGTTATCGGTCATGAATGGTTGATGACTTATTAAAATGTATTATACTTTATTCAGTATGTTACGTTGAAATTCAATTACACAGGGTATCAAAGTTTGTAGTATTGATGTGTATATTTTATATGACAGTTATTTGTATTGCAATAAAATCACATAAACCAGACACGTTCAACCACATTATGAAACTGTATATGTTGTCAATATTCGTTTTTGTTGTTGTTGACATTCTATGACTTACAATACATGTATATGTATAATGTATGTTGTTTAAGAACTATTTACGCAACATATTTAAATTCCACGACAACATAAAATAACTTTTATAATTCTAATCAAACATACAAGTAAGATGTAACAGGTGAAGATTGAGGGTATGCATTAATTGAACCTGCTTTGAAACACCGTATTTTTAAATAGCTACACTAATTAGAATGGGTTGTGTATTTTTACTGAACAGGAATATGCATACATTTTATTAAAGCAAACGGCACAAAATGTATAAATCTATGGTGTACTTCACTTGGGAAGATTTGACTGAAGGCCTCAGCCTATGCCAGAATGTCTCAATTGTACCGTGTCGTTTCTCCCAGATTACCTGTTCGTCCCGGGTCGATTCGCCCTGGATCGTTTCGCCCCAGAAAGTGAGTCGATTCGCCCCACCTAATCGCTATTATATTATAATAGATGAAGTCTTTTTCGGAAATTTGTTGGTAATTATTTATTAATTAGTTGTATACCAAAAAAAAATAATGAGATAAAAATAAAATCAAAGTAATAAAAATATATGAAAAAAAACGGAGTTAACATCATCATGATGTTATATTATAATACGGTCCATACATTTACCCAAGAATACCCAAGAATACCCCAGAATACCCAAGAATACCCCCATATTACCCAAGAATACCCTCAGAGGACCTGTGAATATCCCTGAAAGACCGAGAAACATATATAATTTTTATATTTCCCCGAAACAACAAAAAACTACCAAAATCTTATTAAAATGATAACGATGAAAATTAATGGCACAATTCCCCAACATGATAACTCTTACATGTTCAAAAAAGAAAATTTAGCACAAAAACAACAAATAATTATTGCATGGCTTGGTGTAGAGGAGCTCGTGGAAGTAATCAAGAACAATCTCGAATGATCAATGTAATTAATTATTTCTCAAAATATTAAACAACAAAAGTATTGTTTTTACATTAGGCAAACACAATTTGTGAGAAAACAAAAAAAAACAATTATAACAATTTCACGATCAAAGAAATGACGGGAAATACGACGACATAACGATTGGCTTGCATATATATCCAGACAAGTGAAACCATTTTACTCAAAATACCTCCTTTCCTATAAAATCCTCAAAAATACAAACCGGGTATATTTCTTTATTTCGATCTATATGAAACACAAAACAATGTTCAACTATTCAGCAAGTCTCAACAGACAAAGCAAGGTATGTTTATTTTTTTTTTAGTTAAGTTGACAAAGTATTTCAATTTTAAAATTTTGAACTGCAATCTTCTTATAACACCAACGTAATTTGATAAATAATTTCGATTTAAAAAAAAAATATTTTTGTTAAGTTCTAATAGCTTTTACAGGGTTAATACCGTGTGTCCAACATACAAGTCAGAAATTATTTTCTTCGATTTTTCTAACACAAAAAAAAAATAGGCCGTGGCTAGTACTCGGTACCAAAAAAGAAAAAAGAAGTAGCCAAAAAGCCTGATCAACAGAATAACAAAAATTAAAAATCCAAAATCCTTCAAGATCTTTATATTATTTGTATTTTGTGGTATTTTGTGGTATTCTTGGGCATTCAAAGGGTATTCTTTGGTATTCTAGCGGTATTCTTGGGTATTTTTGGGTATTCTTGGGTATTCTGGAGTATTCTTGGGTAAATGTATGGACCCATTTTAATATTTAATAATTATTGGTCAATTATTACAAATTAAACTGCAAAAAAAAACAATAAAGAGAAATTAATCAAAGAAAAGAAAATTGTAATTATTGTTATTCTTTGATATGTCGAAAACTAATTCGGCCGCGCGATTTACCACATACTACCACACAAGAAATTATATACAATTAGAAAATAATGTAAAAAACAACAAACTGCAAGGTTCAGAGAAGCTATGTCCGACTTGGTATAAATTTTATATAAAAAAACATTAATAGGTACTGGTACAGAATATTTAAAACACTAAGCAAACCCTACATCAGCGTTCATGTATAAATGAAAGAACACTTACAACAACAAACAAACAAACAAACAAAAAACTAAAAAAACAAAGTAATAAAATAAAAACAAAAATAAAAACAAACAAACAAACAAACAAAGACAAATAAAAGCATATTAATGTACCAATGGTATTTTGAACGAGTCTATTTTCAGCATGCAGTCTAGAAAATCGCAACAGTTAATTTTCCCGATTTTTCAGTGGACTATTGTTGAACACCAAAGGGAAAATATTTTTTCTCAATAACGAATCATCTTGAAGGGGTTTAGATTTACTTATCACTTATGTGTATATAATAATGGCAACAAAATACGACGAAATGGACTAACGGAAACATCAAACTCTCCTTCATATGCTAATTTCTCGGGTATTTAACAATAATAAATATCAGATGTCGTATGGTTTTACAGGGAAATGCATAGGTAAAGTACATACAATACTCTGTGGCTCTTATCTCCTTTGCAAAGGTTAAAATATGTCAATAATATGTCAAGTCGTTTTTTTTTCTTAATTATGAGTAAAACAAAAATAAAGTACCCATGAACAAGCCTTACAACATCCAAAATACGAATATTTGCAATGGTATTTTCCATATTTCATTTTTTAAAGCACTATTAATAAATGAGGGCGAAACGATCCGGGGTGAAAGGGAATCGGGACGAAACGACCCGTGGTGAACGGGAATAGGGGCGAAACGACTCACGGGGCGAACGGGATTCGGGGCGAAACGACCCGGATTCGTCTCAACTTATCATATTTACGGGCAGTGTTGTGTTATTAGCTTCTGTCGTTTCCATTCCTGTAGTAAGATCGAACCTGTCAATAAAATTGTATCACCCGACGACGTCATTGTCACGGAACCTTTTTGTTTTGCAAGGAAACAGCTGAAATTGAAAAACGAAATACACAAAATGAACTCATTGCTGCACAGGAGAAAAGTGAATTCTCCTTCAAGTTTAACTGTTTTTCACAACGGAAAGTAGGAAAAGTTTAAATTTCATATCGGATAGGAACAGCATTCTCTGATTTTTAAAATATGTCTGGAAATATCTAGAAAAATGAGGTAAAACAACTTACCGTGCACACGTTTGTAAATTTTCCTCGACAGATGGTCTCAACCGTAAGTGTGTCCTTCGAACTCTACAGATATGTCATCGATACGGAACACTAACTTAGTGGTAACTAAATTTGCTGTATAATCCATTTTTTTTCTTTTTTCGTGCTTCACAAAATAAAATAAGTTAATTCACGACCGGAAACTATCAATTTGTATTTTTTCTTACCATTTTAATGATACGTGCGCTATAAAGATATTTTTAAGTGTGTTTATTCATTCCCACGAGGAATGGTTTGTAACGTGTAGGAAAGTCACTTGTTTGGACAAACCAAATTACGGAGTCAAAATGTTGGCCATACATATAAACAATTACTATCTTGAAAAAGTAGAAGCACTTGTGGTATCATTTTCTCTATATATATTCTGCTGAAGTTTTGGTGTTCTATATAAACTAGAAAAGGCATATGGTTCCCTGTAAAACAGAATATTCAATGATGAGATGAATGACTTGTGATCAGCAAAAAGTTCCTCTTTCTCATAACTAGCATTTTGGTATGTAGGATTGCCAGAGTATTACACAAATAAAGGTTATTCCATTAGAGCCCAACTCACCCACTGTTTACGATGCCCGATTTACGATGATAGCCGTGAAACCCAAATTTAAGTTTACGTTATAATCAATTGAGGATGCTTGATGACGATCATTTTCGACAAATGTGTGAGCGTTTGTGATGAAATTAGAGTTCCTGTACGTATGTGTTAGAGGTAGCTCCTTTGCACATGTGTCTACTATTTTATTATTAGACATGGCAGCTGTACTGATGTTGTGGTATATTTAATGTGTCGCATTTGTGATTTATATGAAATATTACTTTGTTCATTAGAATATTTTTGTTGTTGTTGATAGCATTACATCATCAGTGCAAATAGATTATCAAAAATAGGTCAAGTTGTTTAAAAGTTTTTAATTTTTATCTTAAATTTTCATATGTTCTAGCCATTTCTACATATTGTTTATATATGTAAACAATGTCACATTTTTAAATGTTCTAGAGAATTTCAAGAATTGTATGTAAGACGCAGCAACTTCGAGAGCTGTTAGTCCTGGATTTAGGATTTGTATGATAGCTGGAATCTATAGCATTTCACTTTGATATATTTACTTAGCATTGAACTATTAATAATTTCAACGGCCAATATTTGGAAACTTTCAGGATTAAAACCGAGGGATATTTTAATTCATCTATAATTAATTTTCATTGAAAAGAATCGAACTAATTTACCAGAAAGGAAACGCTAATTTAGGGGTGTAGACCTGGGTTACCCTAAAATTTTCCCATCATTCAATTTCTTTTTAATTCGCATCATGGAATAGCTATGTCTAAATACATTATCTGCCAAAGTTTCAAAAAATATCACCGTGCCGTTTTCTCCATAGCACATCCTAAATATAGTAATTTTGGGGGTATTCTTGACGCCAGATGGTAATACTAGTTTCGGAAGATTCTTATAGATATGCACATTTATTTCTGATTGAAAGGGAATATTTTGGCTTTAATACACTTCAGAGCGTTGTTGTTGAATAAATATGAAATATCTAGCATATCTGAATATTCTTTTTGGAGATAATCACGTGCAAAACAGTGGAAACTGCAAAAAGGGGGGAACCACATTGGTATTAGACATCGGATTAAGCAAAATCCTGTCAATTAATATCCACCAAAAAATGTCACACTGAAGAATAGACATATAGCCATCATTTCACCAAATTTTACAATCTTTTACCATCAGATTTTTTAAATATTTAAATTTATGTTTTTCATGGATGGCACCCAGAAAATGAAATTGTCGATTGAAGTTATCAAACACCCACCCTTTGCTAGTTTCTTTGTTTGTGAGATAACAATTAACTAGTTATCAATAAGAAAAAACTTTTGAATTCTTATAATTGACACAGTGGATGTCCAAATTACACAATGACTGAATTTGTCTTTTATATTTTCAGGTCGGCTGGGGAGGGGGAGGGGTGGTTTGAGGGTGACTACTTGATTAATTCATAACAAAAAAAAACAAAAACAAAAACACAGACAGCCACCCAGCTGTATTGTTAAATTCCTTCAAATTCTGTGCTCCAGTAGTATTCGTTTGATTCTCCTTATTCTGTAGTTGTCTTAGGAGAAAGGAAGGGGGTGGTGGTATAAGAGAGAATCAGCTATTACAATTTTTTACCCAAACATAGCTTTCTATTTTTTTACAACCATAAAATGCATTTACTCTATTGTTTCATATTATCAAAGATTCTGGTGTATATATTTAATTTTTTTTGTGACAAACCCTTGAAATTCAATAGAAAAAGGTTGTCACACAAATTGTGTTATATTTCTTGCATTTTTGATAACATATTTCGATGAACATTTTTTTTTTCTGGAAAGAGATATTTCAATGATATTTTGTGGGCACCGGCATATAATAATAACACACCGGCATAAGCATCAATAAGATATACAAATACAAGGAGCATAGCTATGGAAAGGTAAAAGGAAAAGGAGTCTTTTTTTTTAACTGGCCATATCCAATGTAAACAATCTTTGTCACTAAGAAGCTTGGAATTGAGGGGAATTTTCAAACGCACAGATGATCGTATATTTGAGAAAATACTGAAAATAGAGTCATCTCTCATACCCCAGGCCTACACCCTTAATCTAAAGGAATTTAAATTTGAACATTGACAAACAGGCCAGTTGTAGTTTATTAATTTGTTATTTGTAATTGTATAATAGTATTAAGTAATTGTTTTTATTATATTTGGAATAGTTGTTTGTCTCAGATAGAAATATCCAATTCTTGGAATTCTCACTCAATCACAAAGATATGGTCTCAAATGGTAGTAAATGAGAAGCAGTTGTTGTAAATGCAATAGTTATATTAAATAATATATGAATGGATACAATATACAGGACAAGTGTCAATGTGTATGATTAGACAGTGTTCGTTTACTTGCAATCAGCTTATTCAAATACGAACTGACAAATTACTCAAGAAAACCTATTTATATACCGGCACGTTTTAAACAGTGAAATCAGCAGGAAATTCATGCGCGTAAATTACTTCATGTCCAAATCAAGGTCATTGACATCAAAGAAATGAAAGGAATTATAAACAGTGGCAATTTCAAGTGTTTAAACATAAATTACTGTCATAGAACGGAATTACTAATTATATAAACAGGTAAGAACATGTTGCTAATGGGCTGAAAATTGGAAACATCGGGGAAAACAAGATACGTCAGAAAACTTGAAAGTTATTGGCATACTTTCGCGAACTTTTAGTAAATAAAAGGAAACTTATATTTTGGCAATTTCACGCTGCAATTGGATTATAAAGTTAATAAACATGTATGAATAGATTCACAACACTGCCCTCCGGGTTGTAGAATTTCGTCTCGAAATTTTGAAACATTTTCATAGTACTTATTAAGAATTGGGAGACACATTTAAAAAAAAAATGAACAATTTCAATAGATTCAACAAATGTTTTTCAGTTATCATCTCGAAAAATAAAATGTCACGTTCTGAATGTTGATGATCATTGAAATGTCACTATTATTGAGTGTTCTCTTCGTCGTTAAGCGGCACAAATCCATTTTTGAATTTTACAATTAATGCATTTTATGATTGGTCGACATAATGAAACGTTCCATCACAAATTTTTCATGGTTTCTCTTTTTTTTGGTACTTGGACTACCACTTTTCTCCCCCAGGATGTAAATTCCTCGTGCCTTCTTTTCGGTTCGCCCTCCTGTCTGTCTTCTGATCTCCTTCCCACGTGCCTTATTTTCGGTTCGTCCTCCTGCCTGTCTTCTGATCTCCTTTCCTCGTGTCTTCGTTTCGGTTCGCGCTCCTGTCTCTCTTCTGATCTCCTTGGTTGTCTTGGCTTTTCGGTCTTCTTTTTGTTGTCCTTCAACTCTTTTTTAGCCTTCTCCAGTTCCTGATTAAGGGTTGATTTTGTCTTCTCCATTTTAGATATATATCTTTCAAATTCGGTACGTTCTTTGAGCAATGAGGCTGTCTGTTTCTTCGTTGGATCTTTCTTGTTATTGCAGACTGGGCATGTCTTGATGTGCTTCCTAACATCTTTGTCAAGCAGGTACCAGGTGAATTATGGCTTTATTCTGTCTTTCGTCTTCTGAACTCCTAGATGACCAGAATAAACCGTATCATGACAGCTGAATACAACTTCCTTCTTTAGTATTGCTGGTACTAGTAGCTGTAAATGGTGTTGGTTTGTTCTTCAACCATTTCTGGTATATGACTCCACTATGGCGGATGATTTTTTCCCAGTTTAGCCAATATCTACGTACTGCAGGACTTAGTCTAGGAGCAGCATCTCTATCTGGTTTATGATCATGATCCAGCCACTTGTGAAGAATGAGAAGGTCGGAACCCTCTTTCTGAAATGTTGATATTTCACCATTGGTGTTCTTTCCCAGCCAATTACATGCTGTCGTATTCCTCTCTTGTTTTCTGGTCACAAATCTGACTGTATTTTTTTATGGTTTATTGTTCTTCTCTGTTTTACTTAGGTTCTGCGCATGATCTATTTCTAGCCTGAAGTCTTTCCATTGATATACAATATTTTTGCAAGATTCACAGCTAGAATCAAATTCCTCATTCTGGTGATGGGTACAACGTTTCGTGTTGTAGTCGACTCTGGATAAGGCATCAGCATTATTATGTTTGATTCCTGCCCGAAGATGAATCTTGAAGTTGTACTGGGCTAGTATTTCAATCCATCTTGCGAGCTGTCCCTGAGTGTCTTTAAAATTGTAAAGCCATCCTAAATTTCTGAAATAGAACGATAATTAAAATTATCCAGAATATTCAGTATTTCAGAATCCGTATTTGACTGAAACTACTATGTGAATATACTTTGTCCCAATATGATTGTATTCCGTCTTTGGCAATATTCAAAATGTTAGCAATATTTCTAAACAATTACTTTGCCGAAAAAGAATAAGCACCTATAGTTTTATTTCCTCTATATGGATTCTTGTGAAGTTTTGGTATTGAATATAAACGAGAAAAAGTCATCAGGTTCCTTGTTAAACAGAATATTCAATGATGAGATGAATGACTTGTGATCGGTCAAAATGTTCCTCCTTGTCATAGCCGTGATACCCAAATTTAAGTTAACGTTCTGATCAATATATATGATGTTGGATGATAATTATTTGAGACAAATGTTTCTATGTTTGTGTCGGTCTAACACAATCAAAAATTAAATTAGAGTTCATATACATATGTATTTGAGGTAATCCCTTTCACCTGTGTCTACGATTTTACAATTAGATATAGCGGCTGTACTTTCAAACAGATTAATGTTCTCAGAAAAGTACAGTGTACTCTTTGCAAACAAACTATCAAATACATATCTTACAATCATAAGGACAACATTATAATATGCTTGCGAGGATTGAGATGGGTGCTTTGGACGAGAAATAGCAAAACTGGAAAACATTATATTAGAATTAGCCAGAATATTGCGGGACTAACACAATTTGCAAGTAGATAATCTCTTTCCTATGAAATAAGGTGGGCATATTTATCTTCTAGACGTAAATATCGCAAGCTGACAACATTTTACAAAATACATAATAAACTACGTCCTCAATATTGGCGTAATTGTCTACCTCCTACTCTATCATATCAGTGATCATAATCTCCGAAACTATGAAAACTATACAACACCATACAATAGATTCAGAATGTCTATGACATCTTTTATTCCATCTACTGTTTGAACAATTTAAATTTACATATTAGAAATAGCCTAAATGTATCATGCTTTAAATCTAGGATTAAAGAACATACTATTAAATCTCCGGATTATTATGGTGAAGGGTCCAAAAGACTAAGCATACTTCATGATAGACTACGACATCAATGCAGCTCATTGAATTCTAATTTATTTCGTATAAACATTACAAATGAGTCTGAATGGTTATGTGGTTCCCTTTTTGAAGGTTAAATTCATTAAATAATGGAATGTCCATTATACCAAATTGAAAACTTTAAAGGTGAAATGCAAAGGTCATAACTTTTTTTCCCGATTCACTTATTTTTAGATAGTGATTTTAGTACCTTTATAGAAAGTGTAATACATATAATAGCTTACCTGTTTAAAATTGCAAGAAATATCAACCATGGTTATTCTCCTTTAAAAATCTCCTGTCGTGACGTCGTTTGTTCCATTTCTTCTTTTTCATGGGGACAAAGAAAATCATACCATCTTCTTTCTTTGTTTGCAAAACAGTTGGACGGGTGGACATTAGTCATTTTGAAAGTTTTACGGTCGTAACCACGACTTTGTTGACTGCTATGGAATATCTGTGTCACAAATTACGATGAATATGTTCCACTTGTCGTAAACACTTTCCGGTCCTTCCTCGTTCATGACTTATCTAAGTATACTAATTAAAAAATTTCGCTTGAAAAAATATACTAAAATGAAATAATAAATAACATGGGTTCATCATGCATATTATATTATGGGTCTGTCTTCTTAACACATGTGAAATATCAAACAGTTATTGTCGTGCCATGACGTGTTTTGGTATAAAATCGTGTGAAAAAAAATTCAAATCATTTCCAATTCTGACTTGAAATTTGTGTCTCTACGGTCAGATTTCAAAGCAGAGATGTACTCTTGGTCCATACGAAAGTTCGACTCCTTTTTTCTGTCAGAAAACAGTAATTATTTGCTTTCAAAACATTATAAGTCATCCCAAACGCACCTCTCGAAGTCGAAATTGGGTTTCATCGTCCCAAGTTGCAAACATATCTTGCTGCCCAACACGTTGCTCGTTTGTTTTTATGCTACGTACACCACACAATTTATAGGTATATTGGTGTAAAAAATGTGGCCATTCCCATTCGTAGCAAGGATAACACAATGGGAAAACCCCTAATTTATCTACGCAGAAATTCTGAATAAGACCTCCTTGGCTCTGATGTTTACGAGCGACATTTTTAATATATACTGAAGGGAAAAAGAAACGCAGGGTAACATAATATGCTCCTATTTTTTCGCTGCGTGGCGTAAAATTACAAAAACTGGGCAGACGAATGTCTTGGTCAGTGGGCACTAACATCGGTGTATAAAGTTCCTCAACCGTGAAAGGTATCATGTGACATAGGGAAAGTGATAAAAAGCGAACAACACGTGCAGAATAATGATAACAAGTTCGTCAACACATCGCGTCATAACACTTTATTCACTTGAGGTATGCACATCGCTTTCCACTATTTAAAGTTAAGTTGGATCTCTTGTAATCATGCCATGGTTGCCGGAAGTTCAGAGGGGTCAATATATTGCATTGATAATGCAAGGTCAAAGGCAAAAACTGCTTTGCAATTTGGTGTGAATGTTTCCACCATAGTGCTCTTGTCCGTAGTCTGAGAGATACTGGAAGGGTTACCGACCGTCCGCGAGTTTGGTCTGCGAGCTCGTCGACCTTACATTGGTTTTCCTCTCACTCGTGCACGTCGCGCGCGTCGTATGGCTTGGTTGGCGGCACATGGTCCCAGACAATTTTCAATGAGGCAATGGAGACGGGTCTTTTTCACAGATGAGTCGCGGTGCGCTCTTTTTCGTCCGGACGGTCGACGTCGTGTATACCGACGTCTTGGGGAACGCTTCGCCTACGCTGGCGTTCTTGAGGGGGATAGGTTTGGCGGTGGCTCGTTTATGGTCTGGGGAGGGGTATATCATGGGTTAAAGTCGCCGTTGATTGTGATAGCCGGTAATTTAACAGACGTAAGAAATAGGGATGAAATCATCCAGTCGGTTGCAGTTTCATTTGTGCAACAACATCACCTAATTTTCCCTCTGGAAAACACCCGACCCCAACCAACCAGGAACTTTTTTATCTTTCCCCGAGCACCTGGGTTTTAGTGAGGTTCATGTTCACTATCTGTGAGTATAATTTAGTATTATTTATAGAAAAGTATGTTCCTTATATGACAATATATGTCTTAGATAATGCTTTATTTTATACAAAGCAAGTTGTTGAATAAATGTGTACTCCGAACTCAACAGATATCTCATCGATACGGAACTCCAACTTAGAGGTAACTCAATTTTCGGTGTAGCAGATTTTTGTCATTTTTCACGCTTGACAAAGTAAACTTAGTTAATTCACGACCAAAAAATATCAATTTGCTTACTGTCTTACCATTTTGAAGATAACCGCGTCCTTAATGATATTTTTAAACGTCTGTATATATTCCCACGATGATATGTCAGTAAAATGCAGAAAAGTCACATGTTTGGACATACTAAATTTCGGAAATAGAACGATAATTAAAATTATCTAGAAGATCCAGTATTTCAGTATTCACATTTGATTGAAGCTACTACGTGAAGAGACTTTGACTCAGTATGATTGTATTCCGTCTTTGATAGCAGTCAAAATGTTAGCCATAATTATAAACAATTACTTCCTTGAAAAAAGAATATTCACTTGTAGCATTATTTCCTCGATATAAATTATTATGAAGTTTTGGCATATCAACGAGAAAAGCCATCATGTTCCTTGTTAAGTATAATATTCAATGATGAGATGAATGACTTGTGAACAGCCAAATGTTCCCCTTTTTCATAGCTACTATTTCAGTACGTAGGATTACCAGGGCATTGTGTAATGGAAAGTTGCTTCACTAGAGCTCAAACGAACCATTGTTTATGATGCAAGTTTTACTATGATAGCCGTGCTACCCAAATTTAGGTTAACGTTATGATCAATTTAGATGATGTTTGATGACAAGTATTTCATACAAATGTGTGTGTGTTTTGTGGAACCAATTCTAACACAATCAAAAATTAATTTGGAGTTCATGCACATTTGTATAAGAGTGGCTCCGTTGAACCTGTGTCTACAATTGCACCATTAGATACAGCAGCTGTACTTTCAAACAGGTTAATGTTCTCAGAAAACTAAAGTGTACTCTTTGCAAGCAAACTCTATTAAATGTGTATATTACTTTCATAAGGACAACATTATAATATGCTTGCGAGGTTTGGGATGTGTACTTTGAACGAGAAATAGCAAAACTGGAAAAAGCTTAATTAGAATCAGCCAGAATATTTCGGGACTAACATAATTTGCAAGTAGAGATTCTCTTTCCTATGAAACAAGGTGGGAATACTTGTCTTATATACGTAACAATGGCAAGCTGACAGCATTTAACAAAATCCATAATGAACTATGTCCTCAATATTTGTGTAATTTTTCACATCCTACACTATATCATATCAGTGATCGTAATTTCCAAGGCGATGAAAACTATACAACACCATCAAGTAAACTCAGGATGACATCATTTATACCATTCACCGTTTCGTCATGGAACATTTTAGATTTAAATATTAGAAATAGCCTAAATATATCATAATGTAAATCTTGGATCAAAGAAAATACTAATTATCCGGAATATTATAGGTCCAGAAAACTGAGCATACTTCATGATAGACTACGACATCAATGCAGATCATTGAATTCTGATTTATTTCGTGTAAACATTAAACATAACTCAAAATGGCATTGTGGTTCCCCTTTTGAAGATTCGATTCATTATATAATGGAATGTCCATTACACAAAAACGAAAACTTTAAGATGAACTGCAAAGGTCAGACATTTTTTTTAGATTTACACATTTTTAGATACTTTGATAGAAAATCGTAATAATTTTCAATTTTCTCAAAACTTTTGTGCGAAATCTTTATGTAAATTTACTTGTTTAAAACCGCGGGTAATATCAATCATGATTATTCCTCTTTAACAATGTCCTGTCGTGACGTCGGTCGTGTCATTTATTCGTTTATTTGAGGACAAATATAACCATACCATTTGTTTTCTTTGTGTGTAAAACGGTTAGCGGGTGGACATTGGTCTTTACTTCCAAAGTTTTATGATCGCAACCACGACTTGCTTGACTGCTATGGAATATCTGTGTCACAAATGACCACGGAAATTTTCCACTTGTCGTAAACACTTCCCGGTTCTTTCCTCGTTCATCACTTATTTAAGTATACTAATTAAAGAATTGCTCTTGTTAAAATATACTAAAATGAAAGAATAAATACCATGATTCTAGGATATACTCCATCGTTCACATATATTGAGGTTCTGTCTTCTTAACAAATGTGAAATATCAAGCAGTTATTGTAGAACCATGACGCGTTTTGGAATAAAACTGTGTGAAAAAATGTCAAGTCATTTTCAATTCTGACTTAAAATTGTTGTCTGTACTTTCAAATATAGACCGTAAATATTATCAATGTATACCAAAAAAAGAGGTAGGTGTTCAGATTTCAAAGGGGAGAGTACTCTTGGTTCATACAAAAGAGAGGTGGCACGATCGCATCTTCTTTTTTCTGTCAGAAAACAGTAATATTTTGCTTTGAAAACATTATTAACCCCTCCCAACGACCCTCTCGATGACGAAATTAGGTTACATTGCCCCTAGCTGGAAACCTATCTTGCGGTCTAACATGTTGCTCGTTTGTTTTTTTATGATGACTAGACCACAACATTTCTAGGTATATTCGTGTAAAAAATTGGCAATTGCCTTAGTTAGCAAGGATAATTATATATATAACACAATGCCAAAACCCAGAATTTATTTACGCAGAAATTCTAAATAAGATTTCCTTGGCTCTGATGTTTTATATATATGTTTTTAATTTATTATCAAGATTTGTCTAGATCTGCTGTATTTTCTTTTGTTTCATTGAGTAACATGATATTTATTTTATTTTTGCTAATGACCTTGCCAGAATATACCACCTTTTTTTGTGCTAGGTTATAGACGGGTAAAAGCATATTAAATTTAACAGAACATCTCCAGTTTCCTCCTTTTAATTTTTCTTTTTAGCATGTCTTGTAATTTTTTCTTTCAATTACCTCTCGGTATCTTTTGATATTTCTAAAAAAAAAATGGTTTCTGAAATAAAACGGCCCCCATTATGGAAAGGCCTTAGGTACATGTACATTGTCGTACAGTGTGGTCTATCGTCAATTGTTGAATACGGTACAACGATCTCTTTTGAGTTTGTGTAAACTTTTCTGTTTTAGTGAATCAGTGTGTTCCATCTAATTCGAATTATCTACTGAAACATTATAATCGACTGCGTAGATGTTAAGCACCAATTAATCAATCAATGTAGATGAGGAACTCAATATATAAAATGTGTTCACCCACGATAAGAATGAAATTATGCTTAATTTGGCGTTAAGCAAAAGTCAATAATTTCCGTGCCTTCACATACTTTTAGTCGTTTACAATTGCCATGTGCAACCTCTGACAAAATCTTCAAATTGTTGAAGGCTGTCAGTATTTGGTAGTAGTAGAAAAATCTCTGACAAAAATCGTCAAGCTGTTGAATGTGTTTAGTATTTGGTAGAAGTAGAACAAGATCTGACAAAAATCTTCAAATTGTTGAAATTTGTAGAAGTAGAACGGGCTCTAACAAATATCTTCAAACTGTTGTAGGTGATCAGTATTTGGTAGAAGTGATACTTATACCAAAGTGTATCACACAAGAGGAACACATGGGATTATTTAGTTGTAATTAATTATTTCCGCAATGTAGCCATTAGATTAATATCCAAAGCACTGAACAAACAGGATAGTTCTACCAATATTCAAATTAAGGCAAAAGCTTTGTTGAAATTACTTAATTCTTTGTGAAACCTGTGAAAAAAAATATAACAGAAATTGAAGTGTCCACATTTACATACATACGTTATATGCTATAGCAACAATCATATAAACTTTTTTTATTTACATCTCCGGTGTAACTGGTAAAACTATCATCAGGTATATCAAGACAAGGAAGTACTCAAATTGACAAATACATAAACAATAATCCCTCCATGTTTTGCAGTTTGTAGTCCACATAAAATTGCTTCGAGTATCAAATTCATATCCACGATTTAATAGTATATATTTACTTATCAATATGATACATTTTTATTTCAACGAATCAAATGTCGGTAGAAATAGAGGAATTGTGCATGAAAACTCCAATCCAGATGCATACAAGTATCAGCCTCAAGGCCGCTGGCAGCCATTAGTTGCCTTGATGTGCTACATCGGAACTTGCGAAGGGTAGAGCTTTGGATCAAGCTCTGTAAATCTTCACCAACCAGGAACTTTTTTCTCTTTACGAGCACCTGGGTTTTGGTGAGGTTCATGTTGCTCATCTTTTTACTGTTCTGTGTTGTGTTGTGCTTTTGTGTTTACTTGTCTTCGTCCTGTGGCATGTGTACACAATAGTGCCAGTTTCTCTAAGCTGTACATTCCAGATTGCCCCTTCGGTATTCTATAACGTTAATCATATAAGCATTGTTTATGACATACTAGCAGCCAATAGTTAAATTAAGTATAAACAAAATATATTTGTTGACTATTTATAGAGAGTTAAATGACAATAACATACAAGTGATAGAGGACAACTTATAATTTAATATTATCTGTTACAAATGTATAATTCAATCATTACAATATATATCACTTGTAAGGCATTGAGATAAAGTGAAACATAGATTGATAAATACAAATCAGAGAACACCGAAGGGTCAATCAAAAATAGAAAATCCAAAGACAGAGGCAATAATGTCCAGAGGACACACTACTAAGACAATAAAAAACTACACACAAAGAAATTGAGAGTAAGGTTCCTTTGAGAACGAAACATGTTGATTAAAGATATTGTTTCAATTTGAATTGTGTTAGATTTGTATTTATATCTAGCACCAATCTAGCATCACCTGTATATGGAATATTAGTCTCTCAATTGAAGCAATAGTCCTGTGTTACACTATATCTTGCTACATACATATTATACTTTATATATTACGTTGAAATACAATTACTCACAGTAGCAAAGCTTCAAAGTTTGATTGTATTTGCTCA
Organism: Gigantidas platifrons; assembly: GCA_002080005.1. Taxonomy (NCBI): domain Eukaryota; kingdom Metazoa; phylum Mollusca; class Bivalvia; order Mytilida; family Modiolidae; genus Gigantidas; species Gigantidas platifrons. The sequence continues at coordinate 316,497 of MJUT01025765.1, forward strand.
TTTATTTATATCTTGTAGCTATTTATAATGTATTACAATAAAATCACATCAATAAAATCAGACACCTTCAACAAGTTTTGTAATTCAATATAAACTAGAACAGTTAACATGTTCCTTGTTAAATATAATATTCAATGATGAGATGAATGACTTGTGAACAGCCACATATTCCTCTTTGTCATAACTAGTATTTCAGTAAGTAGGATTACCAGAGCATTGTGCAATGGGAAGTTGTTTCATCAGATCCCAAATCACCAACAGTTTAAGATGCCGATTTTACTATTATAGCCGTGATAACCAAATATAAATTGTCTCCACTTCTGTATATATGGGTTCGAGGTCACTTCGCCCATGTGTCTATTATTTAGTATTATATATAGCAGCTGTTCTGAGGGTGTGGTATGTTATCAATCAAGTCATGAATGATTGACGACTTAAACGGTTTGATACTTTATTCAATATACAACGTTGAGATGGAACCACATAGAGTATCACAGTTTCAAGTATTGATGTGGCTTTTTTTTATTTTACAGTTATATGCATTCCAATATAAAATCACATCAATCAAATCAGACACGTTCAACAACATTACGAAACTTTATCGGTTGTCAATATTCTTATTTTTTCGTTGTTTTTGACTTTCTATGACTTAGTATACATGTATATGTATAATTTACGCAAACTATTCAAATTCCACGACAATATAAAATGACTTTTATATGTCTAATCAAACATACAAGTAGTATGTAATAGTAAAGATTGGGGTGATGCATTAATTGAACCCGCCTTGAAACACCGTATTTTTAAATAACTACCTTAATTAGAATGGATTGTGTATTTTTTTCTGAACAGTAATACGAATACATTTTATTGAAACAATTTCAAATCAGCCAAATGTTTCTCTTTGTTATAGCTAATATTTCAGTAAGTAGGATAACCAGAGCATTGTGCAATGGAAAATTGCTTCATTAGAGCCCACATCATCCACTGTTTACGATGTCGGTTTTACTATGATAGCCATGATACCAAAAATTAAGTTAACGTGATGATCAATTTATATGATGTTTGATGATACTTATTTTAGACAAATGTGTCTGTGTTTGTGCACCCAATTCTAACAATCAAAAATTGAATTATAATTCATATACATGTGTATTAGAGGTAACTCATTTGCATATGTGTCTACGATTTTACCATTAGATATAGCGGCTGTACTTTCAAACAGGTTGATGTTCTCAGAAAAGTAAAGAGTCTCTTTGCAAGAAAACTATATATATCTTACTTTCATAAGGACAACATTAGAATATGCTTGCGATGTTTGATATGGGTGTTTTGAACGTGATAGAACAAAACAGGAAAATAGAATCAGATAGAACATTCCATGACGAACATAATTTAGAGATTTTCTGTCCTATGAAACAAGGTGGGAATATCTGTCTTTTAGACTTAAATATCGCAAACTGAGAACATTTTACAAAATGCATAATAAACTACGTCCTCAATATTTGGGTATTTGTCTACCTCCTACAGTATATCATATCAGTGATCATAATCTCGGAAACGATGAAAACTATACAACACCATCAAGTAGTCTCAGAATGACATCCTTTATACCACTCACTGTTTCGTCATGGGACAATTTAGATTTAAATATTAGAAATAGCCTAAATATATCATATTTTAAATCTGGGATTAAGGAAAATACTATTAAATCTCCGGAATATTATAGTGAAGGGTTCAGCAAACTAAGCATACTCCATGCAAGACTACCACATCAATGCAGCTCATTGACTTCTGATATATTTCGTATAAACATTACAAATGACTCAAAATGGCAATATGGTTCCCCTTTTGAAGATTCAATACATTATATAATGGAATGTCCATTACACCAAAACGAAAACTTTAGTGTGAAATGCAACGGTCATAACTTTTTTTTTCAGATTTACACATTTTTAGATAGTGATTTTAGTACCTTGATAGAAAATCGTAATAATTTTCAATTTTCACAAGTCTTTTATGCGAAGTCGTTATGTAAATTTACCTGTTTAAATCCGCAGGAAATATCAATCATGGTTATTCCTCTTTAAGAATCTCCTGTCGTGATGTTCTTCATGTTATTTCTTCTTTTTTTATGGGGACAAAGATAATCATATCATATTCTTTCTTTGTGTGCAAAACGGTTGGGCGGGTGGACAAATGACCACGGATATGTTCCACTTGTCGTAAACATTTCGCGGTCCTTTCGTCGTTCATCACTTATCTAAGCATACTAATTTAAAAATTTCGCTTGTAAAAATATACTAAAATGAAAGAATAAATACCGTTGTTCTAGGATATGCTTCCGTGGGATCATCGTGCATACATATTATGGGTCTGTCTTCTTAACGAATGTGAAATTTCATGCAGTTATTGCCATGCCATGAGACGTTTAGGAATACAACCGTGTGAATAAATGTCACCTTATTTTCAATTCTGACTTAAAATTGTCAAATATAGACCGTAAATATGATCAATGTATACCAAAAAAGAGATAAGCGTTCAGATTTCAAAGCAGAGATGTACTCTGGTTCATACATAGGAGATGTAGCGCGATCGCCTCCTATTGTTTTCTGTCAGAAAACAGTAATAGTGTGCTTTGAAAACAGTAGTATCCCCTCCCAACGCACCTCTCGATGTCGAAATTGGGTAACATTGCCCCTAGCTGCAATCATATCTTGCTGTCTAACACGTTGCTCGTTTGATTTTTATGTTAAATAGACCACAACATTTATACGTATATTCAAATAAAAAATAAGCAATTGCTTTTTGCTAGCAAGGATAATTATATGTACAGAAAACAATGGCAAAACCCAGAATTTATTTACGCAGAAATTATGATTGAGACTTCCTTCGCGCTGATGTTTACGAGCGTCAATAAATATATATTTTTGATTTATTATCAAATCGTTTACATATGCTGTATTTCGTTTTATTTCGTGGCGTGAAATGATATTTATTTTATTTTTGCTCATGACCTGGCCAGAATATTCCCCCTTTGTGCTAGGTTATAGACGGGTAAAAACATATTAAATTTAACAGAACATTTCTAGTTGTCTTGTAGTTATCGCTTTGAATTACGTCTCAGTATCTTTTGATAAAAAAGAAAAATGTTTCCATTATGGAAAAGTATGGATCGCCTCTGAAATAAATGTACATTGTCGTACACTGCGGTCTTTCGCCAATTGTTGAATACGGTACAATGATCTCTATTGTAGATTGTGTAAAATGTTCTGGTTTAATGAATAAGAGTGTCTGGCCTTCATGTATTTTAGGGGGCTCTACATATCCTTGAAAAAACCC
>MJUT01025765.1:319902-334921 GCA_002080005.1 Gigantidas platifrons
GGGTGGGCGTTGATCCACACAGGTTTCCGCACACTAACTTTAGTTCTGTATATCGGATCTTTACCAAACATGATTCCTTGTGGAAGGGGAATACCCCTATTTATATTGGGGGCATTAGGTCAAAGGTCAAGGTCATCGTTTCTATGAATATGTTTTTTGACAAGGGTCGATTCCGCACGATAATTTTAGTTCTATATATTGGATCTTTAACAAACTTGGCCACATGATTACCCTGTATTACCACTATACCGTTTGATAATTTATATAGACGGCGAATTTTGTGATGCACACAGTTCTTGTTGTTCTATGAGACTTAGCTCTGTTGTCTCACAATATGTATTAGGTACTCTACGGGACTCACATTATTTTCTATTACGAATGTTGTTGTCTTCTGATATGAAATAGGTATTTATGGACGTGGGTCGCCTAAGGCATTATTGGTATCACTTCCTTTAGGGGGCTCGCATCATTCTCTATGGTTAATGTTGTTGTCTTATGATATGAATTGTAGATATAGGTAGTGAGCTACCTAAAGTACACTAAAGCATCATATGGATCATTTACTTTTGGGGACTCGTATTATGTGTTTATGGTTAATGGGTCACTTACAATCGTAGATGTATATTATGAAAATAATTTAACTTTTATTGAATTTTGTTTCTTTCGGAAAGGTGTAAAATGACACGTTATGGGGCAAGCCCCTTAAAGTAAACTTTGTAAATTACGACTAAAGTAAATGAAGATGATAATAACTTAGTGTAACGGACATGAATTCCACATCTCGCTGTTCTATATTCAACGATTATTAACGAGCCATAAGTAATACCTGTTAAGTAAAAATGCATTGAAGGGAGGAAAATGTGAAAGTAATAGTTCATGTACAAATAACCAGAGTTACTAGTATTTATCATTCATATTTCTTATACTATATGTGTTTAGAGAAGCCTATTTATAAATTGATGGTACCATAGAAACAAGTGATGTTGAATTTTTGCTTGCTGATGCCAACGATCACTTTTTGCATAGCGACAGTGATATGTCTAGTTAATTTATAGACAATGAACACAAATCCTGTCTAGATACAGATGAGGACTAAAAATCCCATCTTGATACAATCCGGGACCAAAGGTGAATAAGTGATGGGCCTGTTCTTTAGCAAGCAATAGTATATGTCAGTATTGACCTTCTGACTAATGAACGACTTATTAGTGCACAGAAGGAAGAGCTCGCACTACCTTGTTCTAAGTCATTCCCAGTAAAGGAGGCAGATAATGTTCATGTTTGTTATTTCACGAAAGACGAAGTATTCATGGGAAAATAGCGACCACAGATATGACTGCGTAAGGTGAATAGAAAGTGATCTGCCACATAGTGGTACCGGAAGAATACCGGAAAGCAGCTATGAGCCTGGCCCATTATTCGTCAATAACTGAACATTTGGGTGGTAACAAAACTTCCAACAGGACAATGGCCCATATCTACTGCACGAATATAAGACGAGACGTAGCCGAAGACTGTATATCTTGTAGCATCTGTCAAATCATGGGGAAACTGAATCAAAACATGCATGTGGCTCCACTCCGTCCCATACAAGCTTTTGAAGAGTCTTCCACTAGGGTTATTGTTGACTGTATGGGGTCCCTTCCTAAGACTAAACACAGAAATCTATATTTACTAACTATAATGTGTCCCACCACCCCTTTTCCTGAATCCATCCACTAAAGCTAAAACTATAATTAAGACTTTAACTATTTTGTTTTTTTCTTTTAAGGGTTTTCCTCAGACAATTCAGTCAACTCGGCGATTCGATTGTATATCTCATTTATTTCAGCAAGTTATGGATCAATTAAATAAATATAAAACAGTTTAAATCTAATGTATATCACCCTGAGTCTCAAAGAGCTCTGGAAAGATTTCACCAGACCTTAGAAAATGTGATGAAAATATTTGTTTAGACAGTAAACAAGACTGTGATGATGCGGTCCACATGCTGCTGTTTTCTGTAAAGGAAGCCTTTCAAGAATCTCTAGGTTTTAGTCCTTTTGAACCGGTTTTTGGACACTCTGCCTGTGGAAGGTCCCTTTTGAAAGAAGCATGGCTTTGTGAAAATACTGTTATTAGTATTTCAGATTATGTTTGAGTGTTTTAAGGATAAGCTTACAAGAGCATTTGAAATAAAACGCAAAGATTGAAACAAAGCCAAGATAAAATGAAACAGTGGTTTGATAAGGATGTCATGATAAGAGAATTTAAACCAGGCGAGAAATGTATTGTGTTATTGCTTATTCCTTGTCATCTATTATAAGCTAAATATATTTGGCCATATGTAATTGAATCCAGACCGAATGATTTAAATTATATTGTGAATACACCTACGAGAAGAAAAACAATATGTTAGGTGACAACACAAGACATCTAAAAAATATACGTTAACAGTGGATGCTAGTGATGTAGGTGTGTGTGCAGTTTTGCTAGAAGAATGTAAAGATAGCATAGATATGCCGAATTGCTCTTTTTCTTAAAAGTTTGACAAAGATACCAAAATTAATCCTCAATTGAAAAAAAAAAATGACTTGCCCTATTGTTATCTTTGAAACATTTTGATGTGTTTACTGATCACAATGCCGTCACATTTATTAACAAAATGCAAAATGAAAATCACAGATTAACAGGATGGGGATTAATGTTGCAAGAATACAGTCTGATTATGAAACATATTAGATATACAGATAATTGTATAGCTAATGTTTTGTCTAGAGTTGGATAATTTTGTGATGAATTGAAATAGAGATTTATTGTAAAAAGTTTGTATCCAAACCTTTTCTACAAGAGAGGATATGTTATAGGCCAGCGGCGAAATCTAAAAAGTCGTTACATTTTAATAGTTAAATCAACCCATCGACTACACACCTAAATATACTATCAAATGTTAGATTATGCTTTTAACACATAAATTTAACATGCCGTGAGAAAACCGTATGGGCAAGTTTTCACGAAAACTACATTTTTCTAGGATTAATGCGTTTTTGGAGAAAGTTCGATCATACTCAGTAAAATCAATATTATACATGATTTATGCATCTTCGGCAATTTGTTGCTCTTGTAATTTTTAAATTTAACTTAAATGAATAAAATAAGCCAACACATCTTATCAAAATAACTTTTATTTCATCAGTTTGACTTCTTTGAAACCAGCAGATATGGTAAATATTTTAACGGTCACTTTTAAAATTATGCTAGAAGAAATACTTTCATTAAATTGACCTCAAACTTTTTTAAAAATAAAAGAGTAAACATAGATTACATAAAACATTATCATTATAGCGCCGATTTCTACTAAGTTTAAGAAGTTTGGACCGTTTTTAAATGCACATCAACATATCGAAAGTAGAAAATGATTCCGGATATTTTGCCCGTCACTTCTTAAAATTATAATCTTCAGTCCTGTCAAATCTTATTGCAACAAGACCATTTTCTTAATAATTACTTATTTTCCTGTGTTATCTGTATTTGATTGTTGTCACCACCCTTCATTGTTAACATTTGCTGTTGTTAATTGTAACGTTTTAGTTACAAAAGGTGGTTTGAAATATAGTTTGTAGAGAATTTAATCACTGTTTACAAGTTGTTAGAAAATCATTTGTCGGAACTCTTGTACAGTTTAGTAGCCCACTTAAACTTTTTCCAGCTAGTGTTAAGAGGAGTAAACCTTCAATAGATTGGAACCAATGTATCATTTGTCAATGTAAAAGCCTTGAACAGTAATACGTTTATACCAATAGGGGCAAAGAAACTTTTATTAAAGCTGCAGAAGTCCGTCAAGGATTCTTCAATTGTATCTGAAAGTTGTGTGGTGAAATACCATAGGTCTTCTTGCAAATCATATACCAGTGAAAAAATATTACATGTTTTGCACACAAAAAAAAAGACAACAAAAGAAGTGCCCGATAGTACATCAAGTAGTACAGTTGTATTTTCAAATGATATTACTGATCATTACTACCAGATCTGATTGGACTTATTGTATTTTCTGTAAAAAGAAAAGTTAAAAAAAGACCATAAGGTCCACAAAATTGAATCTCCAGTCGCTTATTAGATTTATCGGCGATTACATTGTCAAACATATCAATCAGAACAGTTCTCTCCAAGAAGGGCAATCACTTTTTTCTAATCCTAAAACAGTTAAAATGTTAAATCAGAATGGTATGTTAGAATGCAGTTGTTTGGCAAGCACACAAGAAGAGGCGGATACCCGCATAATTTTGCATGCACTGTATTCTGACAAACTGTATGAAGATAATAACGTTCAAGGTCGCAATGTTGTAAAATCCCAAGATACGAACGTTCTTGTCCTCTTAGTACATTATTTTCCTAAAATGAAAAACACAAGTGAGCTTTGGTTTCAAACCGGACTTATTACGATCACTTACTATTGTAGACGTTATATCCCTGTAAACGAGTTATGCAAGTCATTAGCTCCGTTGTGTGTGATTTCTTGACAGCTGCTCATGCTCTAACTGGGTGTGATACCACTTCCCCGTTCTTTGGTATCGGGAAGAAGTCTATGTTGACAGCTCTGAAAGAGACACCCAGTCAGTTTAGTGATTTGTCTTGAATAGAATGCTCTGACATAGATGATTCAGTCGATCTACGCCGAAAACTAATATCAAGGCTGTATGATCCGAAGTGAAAGAGGAAACAATGCCATATCGATCTGAACAAATTCCGGGTAAAATTGGCAACTGTCAAAGATTCTACATTTTGTGTACTTTGGTGAGACTTCCTCCGAGTGAAGACACATTTAAACAGCATGTTCGTAGATCTTCGTACCAAACAAAGATATGGTTAAATGCACATATTCCAAAGCCATCAGTTGGGTCTCCTATTGAGCATGGTTGGAAAGATGGAAAGTTTGGTCTTGATCCAATATTGTTTGAAGGTCAAATGTCATCCGACTTTTTATCGGACCTCGTATGCACATGCAAAGGAAGATTCGTTTGTAGTAAAGGTTGTGTTTGTTTTGAACAGAATTTGTACTGCACATAACTTTCTCCTTGCCAATCATTAGACCTCTGTCACAATGTGATTGCACACAGGTCAGATATCGAAGATGACGATATGTAAGCACGCGATAATTCTGTTTTCAAACAAATCATAAAAACAACTGTATTTATCTGATTCCCTGAATATATGCGATTGACCAGACCAAATACATTATCCAAACACCCAATCTGATAATAATTGGGTTTCGGATTACGATGGTGAATGAAACATACATATGTTGTGGTTTTAAGCTTTCAAATAAAGCGGCCTCCATTATGGAAAGGCCAAGATTAGCCTCTGAGATGCATGTACATTTCGGTACAGTGTGGTCTGGCGTCAATTGTTGAATACGATACAACGATCTATGTTCTAGATTGTGTAAATTTTTGGATTTAGTGAATCAGTGTGTCAGGCCTGTTTACTGATCACGATACCGTCATATTTAGCAAAATGCAAAATAAAAATCACAGATTAACGAGATGGGGATTAATGTTGCAAGAATACAATCTGATTATAAAACATATTAAATGTAAAGATAATTGTATAGCTAATGTTTTGTCTAGAGTTGGATAATATTGTGATCAATTGAAATAGAGATTATTGTAAAAAGTTTGTATTCAAACCTTTTCTGCAATAGAGGAGATATTATGTATATATAATAAATATGAGATATTACTTTGTTCATTAGAATATTTTTGTTGTTTACACCTTTTTAATTTTGACCTATAATTTTGATATGTTCTAGATAGTTCTAGATATTGTTTATGTATAAACAAGGTCACATTTTTGGAAAGTTCTAGAGAATTTCATGAAATAGTATATAAGACGCAGCAACTTCGAGAGCTGTCAGTCTAAGATTCAGGATTGATATACTAGCTGGAATCTATAACATTGTGTTTATATATCTCTTTACTTAGTAAAACGAAAAGTAGCCCGGTCCTTTAATTTCACGTTCCGCTATAAAGATGGTGTCATCATACTAAATAATTTATGTTGATCGCATATATCCCATTGAGCCTGAAATAAAGGATATCACAAATACATATATGTCTGCTTCATATCTTGACCTACACCTCGAAACGACAGTGAGTGGTGGCTGAGAACGAAACTTTACGACAAAAGAGATGATTTAAATTTTTCCATTTTGAAATGTCCATGTATACGTAGCACCATTCCAGCAGCACCTGCATATGGAGTATGTATCTCTCAGATGATACGATATTACAGATATGGTGGCTCATATCAGGATTCCCTTGATTCATGATGCGAGCTAACACTGAAGCTACTGAAACAAGGGTTCATTTTGGTAAAGGTGAAGTCATCACTTCGAAGATGTTATGGTCCCCACCATGACTTGGTTGACCGCTATGTAATATATATGTCACAATGACCACCGATATGTTCCACTTATCTTAAGCATTTCCCGGCCTTTACTCATTCACGACTTATTATCGGGTTTGTAACTATATTAACACGACGGGTTCCACTAGTGGAGCAGAATCTACATAACCGTCAGGAGTACTTGAGTTCAACCCGGTCCTTATTGGGACTCGTATTACTCGACCTTTTGCTTTATATATATCTTTTGTAGATCGTTGTTTTTCTTTTTGTACGTTTTTCTTTTCCCATTGTGTTGTCTGTTCTTTGATATGCGGATTATGATCGCCCCTTTTGTATTTTCAACCTCTTCTTAGTAAAGTTATTGATATATTAACAATTGCATCGGCCAATATTTGGAAACTTTCAGGATTAGAACTAAACAATATTTTAATTCAACAAGAATTAATTTTCATAGAAAAGGATTACACTAATATGCCGGAAAGGAAAGATCATGTAATCTAAAGGAATTTCAATTTTAGCATTGACAAAGAGGCCAGTAATAATTTATTTATTTGATTTGGGTAAATGTATAATAGTATGAAGTAAATGTTGTTGTTATATCAAAGAATAGAAACTTAATTGATTGTTGCTTGTATCTTTCTGTTACTAGAATATTCTAGTTAATTTGTTCGTTACATTAGTTTTTCATGTTATCAATCAAATCATGAATGGTTGCAGACTTACTTAAAGATTATTATACTTTATTAAATATGTTACTTTGAAATACAACTACATATAATATCAAAGTTTCAAGTATTGATGTATATTTTTTTTTATTTGACAGTTATTTGTATTCCAATAAATAAGGGTAATAACAAAATCACCGAACACAGAGCAATCTTCCAAAGGAAAATTCAAAACTCATAAATCAATAAACAGACAATATCAGTCAACAACCGGGAAACTAGAAAACGCAATGGTCCTGACTTGGTACAGGCATTTCTAAAGAAATGGTGGATTTAATCAGATTTTACAGCGCCAACCACTCGCTTCCAATACGGTTCAAAGGTTCCCGTTGTCACTAAAACAGGATTTACAACACTACTGGAAACAACAGACAAAATAGCGGTCAAACAGTACCAAACTCAGTATCTTACAGATCTCGTGAACCATCACCAATCAAATCAAACATGTACAACAACATAACAAAGCTTTATCGGTTGTGAATATTCCTCCTATGTTTTACATTCTATGACTTACAATGCATGTATATTATGCATAATGTTTGCTGTATAAGAACAATGCACACAACATATTCAAATTTCACAACAGAATTAAAGAACATTGTAATGCCAGTCAAACATACACGTACCATGCAACACCTAACAACTTATATTAGCCATTGCTTGAAGCCAATTTTGCTTAGCAGCCACGTATATTTCATATGGTTTCCTCTGAACAAGAATAAATACATTTTATTGAGACAAATCAAATTACAAGCTCAGGGTATAATGTAAATATGTGAGGGTTTTCATTATTTGAAACAGCTTTGAAGCGCATATTTACTACAATACGAAAGCCCAGAAGGATCATTCGAGATTCGAGATTAGAAATTCGAGATTCAATATCTGAAATTCGAGATTCGAAATTCAATATCCCGATTAATCAATGGGTGTAAAGATAACAAACTGATATTCTTTCTGAGCAATTAATTGCCGTTTACAAAATTACTGCACGAGTAATTAAAACGATCAATGAAAATGACAATGTCGTCAATATAGCAGTTCACAGTAATGAGGAATATGTTTTCATATTCTAAAATTATTGCACTCTCTGTGAACTAGGAACGGTATTATAATTATGCATTCCGTCTAAGCTGTATCCAAATTTATGGTTATGTATATATATATATATATATCTCATCAAACGCTGACAAATCAGAAGAAGAAGAAGGGCTAAAGGGGTGCTTCATATTATTTTGCCAAAATTTATAATTTTTACTTCACAAATTATGTGTCAGTTATCAATAAATTTCATATATGTTACATGATCAGAAGACAATAGTAATTTTAGATTAATTAGTAATATTTTCGTTTGTTAGAATCTTTTTTATATAGTAGAGTAGAAATCGCTTTAAATTTTTGATTGAAATATATTTGTTTTTCACAAGTTATTTTTTATCGTTCATTTGGTAAAACATATTAAATTTGATTTAGATATAAGATTATCCTGTGTAAAATTAAGTCACACATTGTAGTTACAAGTTTTCAGGGTTAAATAACGGTTTCTTATTTTTATTATACAATCATCGAGATCAAATTGTAGCCTGCATTGCAGTAATGACTTGTATTGCTTCTGTTCTAAATCTAAATTGGAGTTAATGATAGCTGTGCCATTTCATAGTAGACTGTGAAAGTGAGAGAGTCTGGTCATTTTTAATTTGTATTGTAATTTAATCGAGAAGTACTGATAAGGCTTTGTAATCGTTAATCGAAAAGTAAGTGGTGTTTTTGGCAATCGTTGATCGAAAAGAAAGTTGAAGCTTAGTCATCGTAATCGAATGTTAAACAACGTTTTAAGATTGGGAAAAAAATAACTGTAAATATTGTAAATATTAAATTTGCATATCGAATTACAATCATTTGCTATACATCGTTAAAATAGAACATTTCAACTGCAACTTACTGTTTGACTCCGCAACATTACAATCTTGTTGAAAATGACAAACTATAATTCTGTACATACTTGTGTGAACATTTGGAATTCCTAAATTACTGTGCGGTGCTTTTCACCTTTCTTCGGAATTTTCTTGAGGATGGATGTCTTTAAACTCCCTTAGCATGTCCACCTTGCTGCGCAGCGCTCACATTTTTCAACATTAAAAAACTATTTCCGCCTCTTCTCAAATGTATACAATGATTAGAATGTGATGTGCATATTGTCTTAATAAGAAAATAAATACATTATATTGAAGCAACTCAAAATAGCTACAGATTTAATCAGGTATAAACTAAAGACATATGTTGACTATTCATAGGCGTTTACAGAATAATAGCATATCTGAGATAGAAGACAACGCTTTCAACAATCTCCCAAACTTGAACTCTCTGTGAGTATCATTTAGTATGATTAGCACAGAACCATAACCACATCTTGTCAATATAAGTTATAATTAATGTCTTAGAATAACACAGAGGATATATATTATATATATATATATATATATGTCATAATATATATCCTGCAATTGGGATATGCTTTGTCATAATAAATTGGTTGAAATAAACTGTTGCTTTATTATGACAGCGTCATAATAACACTAATCACATTACCCTAATATAGCTAATAAGCCACACCCCTGTCTTAATAACTCTTTTTATATTAGCCTAATAACGTTATTAAGCCACATCCCTTACCTACTATTGAGGTATCAATGGGGTTTCCATTATATTATTTTCATTAAATTGAATAACATTTTATTTTGTTGCAAATTGTATTGCAGGATAAATACAATACTGGTGTATTGACGATAAACGTATGTGGTTCGGTACGAAACGGATGGAAAGAGTCGCTAGAAACTCGTCGTTTCCCCGTTACTAAGCCTCGCCACATCAATTTTATGCTTACCATCAATACACCAATATTGTATATATTAGCTTGGCAATAATATGTTCTTTAAACGAATACAAAGAGAGCTGCTGGTCTTTGCTATGTTATAAATATTAGACAATACACAAAGCCATCATAAGACACAATAGATGAATAACAGTCACCCAAACTGATGCCGTCTCCTTTTGTCCTAGAGTCTGGTAGATAGTTGACCATTGTTGTCAAATTTCAGGTAAATTACATTTCTACCCACGTGATTATTCAAATGATATTCCATTCATATACATGTGGAGCAGACGACATAAATAAGCAAAATTAATACAGCGGACTTTTTCAGGAACTTCTACCCTTTTTTGTGGGTTTGCGTTCCCCAATCTGTAGATTTCTTTGTAGTTCACCGCGGCTTATAAGATAATTTTAATGTTTTCTAATATGAAGTTATATTTCAGAGACATGGACAACAACCCTATATCATTTGTTAGTGAAAATGCGTTCGAGAATCTACCACGACTGTAAGTTGAATTCTAAGTCATATTGCAGTAATGTGAGTGAGTGAGTGAGTGATTAAGAAATAATTCATGGTAGCCCGAATTTATATTATTTTTACCACGGGTAGGCACTTGATGCCAATTATCTTACCCTGAGCGTTAGCGAGGGTTAAAATATAGACATAAAGTGCCTACACGTGGTAAACATAATATAAAGTCGGGCTACCATGAATTATTTCGATTCTAATATGTAAAAAGTGATAAAATATCGTTATAAATTATCGATGACGTCATCAATTACAATGAGTGTAGGTATATATTAGTTTTACCACGGGTTTGGACACAAAGCATTTGAAGGACGTCATATTAAAATTGTTGTCTAACGTCAATTCGGCATTTTTGCAGCTATATTATAGCGAGTATAAGTTAATTTCCAATGAGATGATGATGATGTCCGCTTTGTTCTAGACCAACAGGCTGAGATGGATTTTTATAGTGCTACTTCACTGACGGGGTCGACCTGTCGCTCCACTCTGACACATTATTATGAGTCCAAGCCAACCAGTCTTTGATCTTTCTCCTGAATGCTGAGTCCTTAGCAGGGAAGCGAAAAATACCAATGTTATATTCTTTGGCTTGACACCACCGGGGATCGAACCCATGATCTACGCACTCGAAGTGTGCACGTTAACCATTAAGACACCGATGCGGTTGTTAAGTAATGTGTATCGACATGAAATCTAACATATAAACTTACCTTTGTGATGAAACTGCTTATGTGACCTCACAGATATAACATACGCATTGTCAGTTATCTGATACAAAAGGTACCTGCATCTGCATTACACTGATTTTTTCTAATTTTATTTCAATATAATATGCCCTATAGCTTCACCTGAGTAATTATTAGTCCTTTCCAACCCGCCAGTTTTTTTACTGAAGTTCACGTACCAAAGCTGGAGAGTGAGCTGTCATGTATATGTTTCTTATAGGTATCGATTGTACCTTTACTTTTATGTATGTATAATCTTTACTACATACATTCCACGTGGATCGCTCATGCGAACATATTTAATATCAATTAGTCATAAACAGAGACATTTTTATTTCTAGTGCTTTCAATATGTATTGCGATAGTTGTTATAACATCAAATTCTGGAGATGGGTGAAACTAAACCAGAAGTTTCCAACCGAAATAACGTGTTATGACTATAGTAGAGAACCACTGACTAACTTACAACCAGCTGATTTTACCGATTGCTTTAGTGAGTATTTAAGCACTTTTGGGTCTGAAAGTGCTAGGAGATTTATTTCATATACATTAATAATATCTACTCGTTTTCTATGAAGAAAAGTTGGATCAAACCAGAGCGGTAATCAGAAGCTGTAAATATTAGGACAGAAAACACAATGACAAAACAGACAAAAAAGACAAAATGACAGCGATCTATAAAACATTACACAAAAAAAACTAAAAATCAAGCAGCATGAACACAAATAAAAACAGGGTGTGAACTCAGGTTCTGTGGCAGGGACAGCCGACATCTACTTCACATGTTACACCCATCGTGTTACTCTTGACACATACCCAGTGATAAGTGATGTGTGAGTAACGATAAATGAAACTTATATATCACCCGTTCATGAAGCCATATTTATCTTTATAAATGTATTACCCTTCCATATGTTGGCATACATACATAGATAAATATATTAAGAACGTTTTGCTAAGATTCTTACCACGAATTTTCAAATGCATGAAGGTTCCAAGTGATATCCGAAATATGTGACGTATATACAAATATGCAGGGAATATGTTTAACAATCTGCTTAAGCTTATCATTTTCGTTACAAACATTTAATAAACTACAAGATAACATATTCACATTAATAATAACAGATTAGTAAACTTCCGCAGTATTTAGTCATAGACTGAATACAGTTTCCCTGGTACCCACAGTGTAAAATCGGCATCAAGTGGTGCGTTTCGAGGGGCTACTAATATGTTCAAAGTACAGAAAAAATGCTATCAACAATTTAATTGTAGCTTGTTTGGATGGAACATATGACCAGAACTGTAGCCAAGACTGTTCTAATAACTGTTATGATAACACATGTCATGATGTGTCTGGCTTATGTTTATCTGGCTGTAGAAGGGGATGGATGGGGACATACTGTAAACAGCGTAAGTTTACTAATCCCATAATGTAAACAATGTAAGTTTACTAATCCTATCATGTAAGCAGTGTAAGTTTGATGGCCCCATAGTGTCAACAACGTAAGACTGTTGGGTCCACAATGTAAGCAACACAAAGATTATGAATCCACATTGTAAACAACGTAAGTTTGATGGATCCATGGTTTAAACAATGTGGGTTTGATGGGTATTTTGTGTAAACAATGTAAGTTTAATGAGGCCATACTGTAAACAACGTATTTTGATGTATCCATGTTGTAAACAACGTAAGCTTAATGGCCCGTGATGTAAGGAACGTAGTGTTGATAGGTCCATACAGTTAGCAACGTAAAAATTATTATTGAATATTGTAAGCAAAGCACGTTTGATGTGTCCATACTATAAACAATTTAAGCTTGGTGGTTATATTCCAGTAAAGAACATAAGCTTGATGGTTCCATACTGTAAACAATATAAGTTTGATGGGTCCATCCCATAAGCAAGATAAGTTTAATGGTTTCATATTGTAAACAGTGTAAGCTTAATGTATCCATGCTGTAAACAACATAGGCTTGATAGGTCTATACTGTAAACAGCGTAAGTTTGGTGTGTCCGTACTGTAAAAAGCGTAGGCTTGATATGCCCATACCATAAGCAACGTAAGCTTCATAGGTATATGCTGTAATCAACATGCGTTTGATGGTTCCATGCCATGGAAAATATATATTTGATGTGTACATACTGTAAACAACGTCAGTGTGAAGGGCAATGCTGTAACCAACGTCATGTTGATGGGTCCATAATGTAAACAACGTGGGTTTGATGGATCTATTGTGTAAACAATATGCGTTTGATTGGTCTATAGTGTAAACAACGTAAGTTTAATGAGTCGCTACTGCAAACAACGTAAGTTTAATGAGTCAATACTGTAAACAACGTATCTTGATGGATCTATGTTGGAAGCAACGTAGGCTTAATGGCTCCATGCTGCAAACAACATAAGTTTGATGGTTCCACATTGTAAGCAGCGTAAGTTAAATGTATCCATGATGTAAACAATTTAAGTTTGATGGGTTCACTCCGTTAAAAAACATAAGATTGATGTGTCCTTACTGTAAACAACATAAGTCTGATGGGTCCATTCCATAAGCAAGATAATGTTAATGGGTCCATATTGTAAACAGCGTATGCTTAATGTTTTCATACTGTAAACATCGTAAGTTTGGTGTGTTTGTACTGTAGAAAACGTAAGTTTGGTGGTCAATACTGTAAACAACGCAGGTTTGATAGCCATGTGTTGACATATGTGCTAATTGCAGAAAAGACACCACAATTGGCATTTGCATATACCTCAAAATCGTTAAAATAGTCAGATATATATGGTGTAGTTTACGAAGTATGAAAAGAAAATTTATACAATTCCACCCATATCAATACAACTACAACCACTTGGGAAAAAATAGAGGATGGCTTATGACGTTGGAACTTGAGGTCCCGGCTTGGGGCCGATACAAATGCGACCGTGTTAAATCGGATAACGGGATCTCAATTACAACATTCTGATGGTATGTAGCTCTTTTCACAAAAAATCGTAACTATAGTCCTAACGTTTTCACTTAAGATTATCTTACGAAAATTTCTAAGTCCTTTTGAAAAAGATTATCTTACGACAAATTTTAATCTGACGACTAAAATTACACTTACGATAACAATTCTTCCTTAGGTGTACTCGATACAACATTATGTGATAAACTTTGTCAGTGATTTGTGACAGGTCAGTGGTTTTCTCCGAGTACTCCAGTTTTCTCCACTACTAAAACTCACCGATATATTGCTGAAAGGGGCGTTAAACACTATAAACGATCTTTTTTAGCAATCTAGTTTCATTGCCATAGCATAACACAAACCATTGTTTTTTAAATAAAATTATTCTATGAAATATCCCCGGCACTGATTTATAAGCAGTTTTCTTATGCTATGATGTGTTTGTATGTTTATAGTGAATTTGTATCTAATATATGAATCGTTCACCAATAACTTCACAAAATATGACCGTTTGCAACTTTTTATGCAAATAAGATATGCTTAAACTCTAAACAAAATATGAACGAATATGATTTTCGTATAACGGAACATTTATAATGCATGTAAATTAAAATGATCTATAATAATTATCATTACTTGAAGTTGTGCGTCACCAGCCATGCATGGTTACTTTAAGTAAAATTATTTAAGTGTGAAAACAAACCTATTCATATAATTCATTTTGTCGGTTATTTGTCAGCAAAATATTTACCCCTCCCCTTTTTTTCCATTTAATCCCATCCCACATAAAATTAAACACTTGTTCTTTTACTGATGAAAATTTATTCGGATTTTTCTG
>MJUT01025765.1:336579-349160 GCA_002080005.1 Gigantidas platifrons
CCTAGCATATTCCTAACTTCCGTATCATGAACCATCATTGAGATACCAGAATGTCTTATTAAATTCATCTTGACATCCATTGTTGTCAAATGTATTATGTCAATGTGACATTTGACAAAATCAACCATGGTCATCTTATGGATGGACATCTTCGCTAGCCAAGGCTTACCAGGTGGGGGCGCATCCGGCTCGCGCCTCCCCTCTCCCTAAAATTGGAAAAAATATGTTTTTTTTGTGTAAAATCGTGATTTTTCACACGAAATACCCCCAAAAATTTTCGCGCCTCGCTCCGCTTGCCGCGATTATTTTAATTCCGTCCCCCGTAACTTTAAAACCTGGATCCGCCCCTGCTTACGATCCGATCTGGCCTTGGCTAGCGAAGATGATGGATGGATAATTAACAAAAAATGTTTACTACCTTGAAACAAATGTGCCTGCATACATCCATAATGTTATCGCATGATAAAGAATGAATGTAATGGATGAGGAAATACAATAAATATGATATTCATCCCGGTGATTTCATCTTGATATTTTCTGCAAACAGAACATAAGGCCTGTTTTTATATTCTCAAACATGTTTATGGTTGAAAACAACCTGAAACATGTTTAAGATAGATAAAAAACGCAATGGTTGAAGAACAATATTTAAGAGAAATTTTCTAGTTCATTGATTATTTGTTAACAAAGTAAAATTAATTCTTCATTTACAAATAAAACAATTCAACTCTTAAACATACTGGTAATTAAAAAGGTTCAAACATATTCAACCGTGCTTTGATCCCGGTTAAGATGTACTTTAACCATTTAACCGCATGGTTAAAACCACATCGAAAAAAAAACCGCTCAACCATAAAACAGTTTAAAACCAGGTTAATGGTTAAGAATTAACCAGTAGCTCTTTTCACAAAAATTCGTAACTATAGTCCTAACTTTTCCACTTAAGATTATCTTACGACAATTCCTAAGTCCTTTTCACAAAGATTATCTTACGACAAATTTTAATCTTACGACTAAAATTACACTTACCATAAAAATTCTTCCTTAGGTGTACTCGATACAACATTATGTGATAAAGATTGTCAGTGATTTGTGACAGGTCAGTGGTTTTCTCCGAGTACTCCGGTTTTCTCCACCAATAAAACTGACCGATATATTGTTGAAAGGGGCGTTAAACACCATAAACCATCTTTCTTAGTAACCTAGTTTCATTTCCATAGCACAACAAAACATTTTTTTTTAAATAAAATTATTCTATAAAATATCCCCGGCACTGATTTATAAACAGTTTTTTATGCTATGATGTGTTTGTATGTTTATGTTGAATTTTTATCTAATATATGAATCGGTCACCAATAACTGCACAAAATATGAACGGGTATGATTTTCGTATTTAAAGGAACATTTATAATGCATGTAAATTAAAATTATCTATAATAATTATCATTACTTGGAGTTGTGCGTCACCATCCATGCATGGTTACTTTAAGTAGAATTATTTTTTTAAGGGAGTGTGTAAAAAAACCTATTCATATAATTCATTTTATCGGTTATTTGTCAGCAAAATATTTACCCCCCCTTTTTTTCCAATTAATCCCATCCCACATAAAATTAAACACTTGTTCTTTTACTGATGAAAATTTATTCGGATTTTTCTGAGATAACCCAAATTAAGATGTGTTTATCATCTATCAATCACGATGGCCTAAATATTTTGAAAATGACCTAAACTTTGAAGACTTTTAGGACAAATATTTAATTAAGTAAATAGGGAATGACTGATAGGAAATACCACTTTTAGAACTATTGTCCGTAATATTATTAGGTCTAACAAAAACCCTGCATTGGATCCAGAAACTTCCAGTCTTAATTAAAGCGACTGTTCATACAAAACTTTTGTAAGTGGAGACTGTAGATATCTAGAAGAAAATCCCGTATTCCATTTTTTTTAAACAAAAAATAATAATAATAAAAAGAAGAATGTTTACCAAGTTTGCTAATAGTCTTTTCGATTGTTGATCGTTCCCAATTTGAAATATAAAATTAAAAGAATTAACCAGATTTTTTTTAGATTTGTTTTCACTTACGATAAAAGATAAGACGACTATTGCTCTTAAGACCAAAATTTTACACTTACGACAGGGTAGTTTTACACGTAAAGTTACGACTATTTTTACACTTAAAATTATCGTTAGTATTTTTGTGAAACTCTTTTTAATCTTAGTTTTACACTTACGACAATTGTTTATCGTAAGCATTTTTGTGAAAAGAGCCGCTGATGTCTATCTAATATACTTATATAAACAAACAATTAAATACTTGCACAGCTATGTTTGATTGTCGGTTTTTTGAATATCTCTTTTGTGTTTCCTCCATAAATAAAACTGGCGGCCACGAAACGACTGAAATATTGTTGAAAGTAGCGTTAAACACCATAGCACTAACACTATTCCAGTGTCCAATTCCATTGTTTTCTTTGCTTTATTCTTCAGAATGTACTACAGGTAGATATAGTATTAATTGTGACTACCACTGTAATACATTTGTCAAGAGGATATGCTACAGAAAATAATGGGACCGTGTTAAATCGGTTAACGGGATTTCAATCACAACATTCTGATAATCTGATGTCTAACTAAGCTACTTATGTAAACAAGCAATACAATACTTGCACAGATATGTATGATTGTCGATTTTTGAATATCGCTTTGGTATCTTTAAATTGTAAAAAAAAATTATGTATACAAATAATTGTTACATAATATTGAAGAGGCAAACAAAACATTACTGATAATACTGTGAAAACACAATGGTGAAAAAAAGAGGGAAACATGACAAACAACGATCTATAAAACATTGCACAGAAAACTAAAGATCGAGCAACGCGAACACAACTAAAAACCAGGTGTGATCTCAGGTTTTGTGGCAGGGTAGGCTGATCCTGCTCCACAGGTGACACCCAATGTGTTACTCTCTTGATACAAGCCCAGTGATCAATCATGCATGACGAACGATAAATAAAAATTATCCATCCACAATTCGTAAAGCCACATTTATCTTCATTATTATATTACCCTTCCATATGTTGGCATACATACATAGATACATATATTGGGAAGGGTGGAACAGTTTTGCTAAGATTGATACCACGAATTTTCAAATGAATGAAGGTTCAAAATGATATCAGACATATGTGAGGTATTTAAGGTTATACAAGGAATATTCTTTAACAATCTGAATAAACGTATATATGTTTGTTTTTGCTTAAATGTATTCATTTACGAAAGTTCTTTTTGATAGGCCAGTTAATCAGGGTCTGTCAGATGTGAAGGGGGTAGCGTAAAAATGACTTCAGGAAGGTCATGAGCAATCGTGTTCATCTACCTTATCTTCGTGACAAACATTTAATAAGCTACAAGATAACACATTCACATTAATAATAAAAGAATAGTAAACTTCCGCAGTATTTAATCATGGACCTAATACAGTTTTTCTGGTACCCACGGTGAAAAATCGGCATCAAGTGGTGCGTTTCTATGGGCTAATAATATGTTCAAAGTACAGAAAAAAATATTTAGACAGAATAGTGAAAATAATTTGAAAATGTTCAACACGGTTTTATACCAAACCACGTCCTGACGCGGCAATAACTGTTTGATGATTCACATTTGTTAAGAAGACTGACAGATAGCCACGATGAACCAACAGAATGATATCCTTAAACCAGTCTTAACGCATGGGTACGCTGAGGATTTGCATGGGGCCCCACGAGAATAGGATCCCATGTTATGCTATGTATGTTGTGTGGAGCATTTTTTTGTAATGCTTAAACACTGATGTTGTTGGAAATACCAAAACAATACGCCTGTCTTTAATTGTATTGTCCATTCACATTTGTATTCCTGTGAGGGGTTGTGTAGGTAGGGGCGTGTAAGTGCACTGTTGTCTACGGGCCTATAATGCTGTTACGATGGCCCTGCTTAGAACCAATGCACAAAAAAGTGTTTATTTTTTAATTTTAGTATATTCTTACAAGCGAAGTTTTTTTAATCAGTATACTTAACATTTTAACGTTAGTTTAGAAACATTAAATTTCTCAATGTCCACCAACACGCGCAACAGTTTTGCACACAAAGAAGGTATATGTCATGATTATCTTTATTCCCATCAAAAAGAAATCAATAATATAGAGAAAGGACACAGTTAACGCCACGGCAGGAGATTTTTAAAGCAAAATAAGCATGATCGATATTTCCCGCGGTTTAAAACAGGTAAGTTTACCTTTCGATTTCGCACAAACGGCTTGAGAAAATTGAAAATTATTAACATTTTCTATCAAAGTACTAAAATCATTATCGAAAAAAGTGTAGAACTCAATAACAGTTGTGTACCTTTGCATTTCACCTTTAAAACATAGTCTTGGCAGAAAAATGTTTCCCGTTTTCACGGTATTACGATCATTAAAGTCACACAAAATGCTTCAAATACGTACAAATCGAACAGATAAAAGTAAATGGCATATGATAGGGCTAAGGAAACATCGAATCCAAGAAAAGGATATATAAATTTCACAAGTATTTTTGATATAGACTTTCCCTTTCTTGTCACTAATATGATAGTCTGATCCCAAGGTAGAGGGGGTTTCATGGTTCCATGTATTCATATGCTGCTTAAATCTTTTTTCGACGTCATGTCTTTAATTTATTCCCCACGGCACCATAAGACCCTGGCATATATTATATTATTTTGACACTAATTATGTTTTATATAAATTTATATATTTTTTTTATATTTATATAAATACGCATCCCTTGTAAGTCAATGCCAACATTTTCAACTGCATTTTTGTCCAACGATACATATGTGGTTACTATTACTTCATTTTAGAATGTATGGATGGTTATTATGGATACAATTGTAATATATCATGTGACGGATGTCTATCAGATACATGTGATAGTGAGTATGGTATCTGTACAGATTTGTCTGGATGTAAACCTGGATGGCAGCCTGGACAACCGAAGTGTGATATAGGTATTTTAATAAAAAAAAATACCCTTTCTATCAGAAAGTAACAGATGAATTCATAATTTGTCATAATGCATAAGCTACATTCCACAACACTAAGCTACCCTACACTAAATTACACTACACTACACCACACTGCACTACTCTACACTACACAACACTACACGACTCTACATGACACAACACTACATTGCTGTACACTACACTAAGCTACTCTACACTAAGCTACACTTCATTACACTACACAACACCAAACTACTCTACACTACACTACAGTACGCTATCCTACTATACACGACACTACTCTACACTACACTACACTACACTGCACTACACTGCACTACCCTGCACTACACTACACGATTCTACACGACACTACACTACACTACACTACACTACACGACACTGATCAACTATACACTATACTACATTACTCTACACGAAACTACTTTACACCATTCTACGCTACACTCACTACGCGACGCTATACTGTACTCCATTACACTACTCTAGACTACACTACTCTACACTACACGGCACTATACTACACTATATTACTGTACATTACACTAAGCTACTCTACACTAAGCTACTCTACACTACACTACAATACACTACTCTACACTACACTACACTGTTCTACACTACACAATTATACACTACACTGCACTACACTACGCTATACTACATGACGCTACACTACTATACACTACTCTAGACTATATTGCTCTACACTACACTACACTACACTACACTACACTACACTACACTACACTACACTACACTACACTACACTACACTACACTACATGGTTCCGTGGTTTAAACAACGTGGGTTTTATGGGTCTTTTGTTTAAACAACGTAAGTTTAATGAGTCCATACTGTAAACAACGTATCTTGATGGATCCATGTTGTAAACAACGTCAGCTTAATGGCTCTATGCTGCAAACAACATAAGTTTGATGGTTCCACATTTTAAGCAGCGTAAGTTAAATGTATCCTTGATGTAAACAATTTAAGTTTGATGGGTCCACTCCGTTTAAAAACATAAGATTGATGTGTCCTTACTATAAGCAACATAAGTCTGATGGGTCCATTCCATAAGCAAGATAAGGTCAATGGGTCCGTATTTTAAACAGAGTGTGCTTAATGTATCCATACTGTAAACAGAGTAAGTTTGGCGTGTCTGTACTGTAGAAAACGTAAGTTTGGTGATCACCGCGTGTTGATATATGTGCTAATTGCAGAAAAGACACCACCATTGACATTTGCACATACCTAAGTCAAAACCCTTTAAATAGTCAGATATGTAAGGTGTAGTTTACGATGTATGAAATGACATTTTATGCAATTCCATCCATATCAATACAACTACAACCATTTGGGAAAACAAAATAGATGACGGCTTACGACGTTGGAACTTGAAATCCTGGTTTAGGGCAGAAAAAAATGGTATCTTCAAATTTATTCTATATACACTCCGACAAAAGTTATACACCACCGTATATTTTTATCGATATATTTTTTTACATCAATACTGTTAAAACAATAAAATAGATATCACCATTATTCTTACACTTCTTAAAAGACTACACCAAGGGCTCTACAATTACCAATATACGAAGTATTTATCATCCTGAAAGACGTGACTATGACGTGGCAAAATGGGGATCAAAACAGGCACTATTAAAACGTAAAACCAGTTTGTCTTTGATGGAAGTTTTTAACATTGCATTAAAATGCAGAATCTTCAGATTTTATGAGCTTTTAAATGCATCTATTGTGCGCATGTCTACGGCATAGAAATCAATAACGAGTATATCCCCCGCGTTTATTGTGAAGTTCTGTAACACGCCTTGTCATGCTTCGCACAAGACACCTAAGCTGTTCTTGGGGGAGCTGTTGCAAACAATAAAATACTTGCACAGAGAGGTTGATTGTTTTCAAGTGTTTCTGTAGAATATAATTCTGTAAATTAGTGATAACACCATCGCGGACTCCGGGGCTTACATATTCTTTATATATTATTTGAAGCTTGCAGTAAAGGACACTTTGGTAACAACTGTACTGATACATGTGATGGATGTATATCTGAATTATGTAACAATTATGACGGAGTATGTGATATTGCAGAGCTTTGTAAAGCAGGATGGTACGGTGTTAAGTGTGACAGAGGTATATGTATAATACTACATAAATATAGTTGTTAACGTCGGTAATGTATTAATAAAATTAAAAAGAAAAAAAATGTAAAAACAGATATTACAGTGGGAAAATAAATAATAAAAGAAAAAAAGAAAAAAAAAGTAAACAAACACAGCTAGAGCACGTCAAGCATGCAATTGCAAAATCAGAAACATTAATAAGTCGACACGCCAAACACACATATATGATGACTCACCCTTATGATGTAGGCACTTCAATAAATGTGGAGGGGCTAATCTAATTGCAAGGGCTTAAGCCCTTCTCACACTGGAATGATATATTCTTGGAAATTGCTTTGTTGTACAAGGGGCGAATGTAATTGCACAGATAACATCATGGAATAAAAAAACAATAAAGTTAGTACCGTATTAGAATAAAACATAGCATGAATATTTATTTTAATAATTCAATTCCCAATCTACTCTAATGTCAAAACATGCTGAAATGACAGAATTTTTACTTGTCTGAAGCAAATATATCGAGTACATTCAGAGTGTTGTATGCTTTGTTTTAATCGATATATATATCAGTGCGATACAACATTATGTGATACAGCTTGTCATTGACTTGCGGCAGGTCAGTGTTTTTCTTCCGGTACTCCAGTGTACTACAGGTAGATATGGTATTAATTTTGACTACCACTGCAATACATGTGTCAAGAGGATATGTGACAGATATGACGGACATTGTACATATGGTTGTATTCAAGGCTTTAACAGAGACACTTGTCATTTATTAGGTATACATGCATAGCAATGTCAACATCAAGGATATGTCTTAACAGTTTTCAATTGAAGTAAGGGTAAGTAGTTCCTGCTCCAATGGTGGCATCAGTCGTGTTGCTCCTGTTGTGAGATTGCTATGCCATCATTTGAGTCACTGGAATTCCGTATTCATCTATCGATTCGTAATGACAACCGTGAAATATCTAATAGCTTAACGTGTCATCATGCATGTTTCAATCTTTCAAATAAATTCGTTTACATTATGGTACATTTCATCTACACACTCATGTATTTCTTCTTACAGTCTCTCCAAAGTCAGTATATAATTATACTGCAGTATATACAGGAGTTGGATCCTTCGTTGTTACAGCATTAGTGGCTGTCATTGTTTTTGTTACACTGAGGTAATCTGACAGCTTTGTTATCATTTTAATATTCTGCAGAGGATATACTTTCCTTGACAATGTTAATGCATATAGCAACAAACAAATGTTTTTACTAAATTGAAAATTTTTTTACAATGTATTATAATTATTTTGAAGATACACGACAAATTATATTCCAGTTATATCCTAGGAATGTGTTGGGTAAATCGTTGAACACCATTGAATTTAATTATATTTATCAAATTATCACATCTTGGTAATTCAAGTTTATAACTTGGTAAGCAAATAACAAATGATCGGCTCTGTCAACGACGACCACACAAAACGTTGAAAATAGCAGAATATACCAAAGGTGGTAATCAGAAGATACCAAAGGGGTAATCAGAAGATACCAAAGGTGGTAATCAAAACCGAAGAAGGAATAAGAAGATACCAAAAGTGGTAATCAGAAGTTAACAAAGGGGTAATCAGAAGATACCAGAGGGGTGATCTGAATATACCAACGAGTGGTATAAAGATACCAAGGGCGTAATCAGAAAAACATAAAGGGGTAATTAGTAGACATCAAAAGAAAGCAAAAGCCGTAAATCATAGGACAGATGATGCAATGTCCAACAGTTTGGAGATGTCAAAGGGGAAAGCGATCATCGTAAAACAAATCGAGTACATACAATTCAATGGTCTCAAGAAAAGAAACAAACAATGATCTTCAGAGTTCTACACAAAAAGCTAAATATTGAACAACAGAAAAAACCAGGGATGAACTCAACCAATCATATGTCACATGTTAAACTCTAAAACAAATGAAAAGTACAATGACAAAAGCTGACTGTGATATACAATTTGACTTTTTACCGACACAAACATTGTTGTAGAGATAATAAAACAAACGTTAGAGCTTATTTTTACTTTAGATATAGAAAAAAGAAAAGACAACAAAGGAGGCAGACATATGAGAGTGTTACATTCGCCAGTCATTATTCAACTATTGGTAAGCTTATTTTATGTCTAAAGGTGATTGCAGGTATTTTAGCGTTGGATTGCTATGCTGTATAATTCTAAACTATATCATAACGTTAATGATCAATATGTATATGTTTCTTTTGGTATATGTCTCGCTGACATTTCTGTCTTGAATGTTAGTTTATTGTATGATAATTAGTAACATGGTATTCTTTAATGTTCAAGTTAATTCAAATATAAAGTTCATAACTGGTTAATTAAAAAAAAAAGAAACTTATTCCTCTGAAAGAACAACAAAGCTGGTTAATCCAAAGATAACTAATTATGTACAAGCAGTACATTTCTATACTTTATCATAAAAGATTGATTGATTGGTAATCAACGTTAACTATAGGTGTATGTCAGGTATAGCATGGGGTGTATATCATATAAGCTACACCAGGTTTGTTACTATAGTAACATGACTGGTGCCACTAGTGGAGCAGGAACTGCTCACACTTCCGGAGCACACGAGTTCACCCTCGGTTTTCAAAGGGGTTTGTGTTACTTGATTTTAATTTTTTTGCATAGGGATTTGTAGATAGTTTGTTTGTCTAATTATCCATTTCGACTGGCCATTCTGTTGTCTGTCCTATGCTTTGCAGAAGCTGATTACCACATTTGTATCTCCAATGTCTCCCTACAAATATATAAGATATCTTTCTACAATTATACCACAGTAAATTATAATATATAATACCATTATCGTTGTAGGGGTTCCCAACACAGACGACACCATTCCTGTCGAAGAGGAAGAGCTTTACGAAATCGTAGATTGATTTGATTTAATGTTTTGTGCTTAACGCTATTTTCAGCAAAAATTTCAGCTATATCATGGCGACCAGTTTTAGTGGTGGAGGGGGACAGATTACCCAGAGAGAACCACCGATCATGGGCAAGCAATTGGTCTACTTTGTCATTTGAGGCTGCGGGTCGAGTGTACCCTTTTTGTAATTTACAAAGCCGGGCGCGAACCCACGCCGTATTGGTGATTGGCTTTTATGAGTTGTTAGGTAATCCAACTATCTAACTCATTAAGCCACCCGGGTCCTCATACCATAGATAATGGATGTTAGGAATTCCATAGTATTTTGTGTCATACTTTGAATAGTAACACATCTGTTTACAAGGAAAACTAATGAAGATGAAAATGTATGTCTTTCTCCTGGAAATATCTGTCATGAAACATGATTTCCAGTCGCTGCAAGATCGTGCATGTACAATCCGTTGTAACATGGTTACTATTTCACCCAATTGTCATAGTGTAATATATTTCAAAGGATACACAGGGGACCGGGTGGCTCAATGAGTTAGGTCGTTGAATCTAACAGCTCATACAAGTCTATTACCGATACGGCGTGGATTCGCGCCCAGCTTTGTAAATTATAAAAAGGGCCAGTGGTTCTATCCAGGTACTCTGGCGTCCTCCACCACTAAAACTGGTCGGCATGATATAGCGGAATTATTGTTGAAAGTGGCTTTAAACACCAAACATCAAATCAAATCAAAGGATACATCATTATATCTTGTTCATGTGCAAAATAGTAGTTAATCAAAATATGTTTGGAATGTTTATGTCATTATTGTATATATATATGTATTGCAATGTAGATATATAATTTATCACACACTACGCCAGGTACGCTCAACGTTAACAGACTGTAAAGCAAAATAATAAAAGGTGTTGCTGCGTATCAATATTCCAGTCAACACGTTTTAAAACATTATTGTCAGTCCCTGCAAGACAGAATGTACATACAAACATATTTTCTTTCTTTTTTAAATCTAAACTGAAAACTCATTTATTTGGTCTAGATAATCATAACTTTGTTATGAACTTTTCATATCATTTTAGTTTTATAGATGTTTTAGTGATATCTTAGCATACAGTATATTTTTTCAGATACAGTCTTTCAAATGTAATTTTAAAAAGCGCATTTTCACAATTTAATTTCGACTGCGTAGTTTTTAATTTTCTTTTTTCTTATTGATTTTGGCTCTAAATGCCATGCATTTTTATTTCATTGAGGTTTTATTGAATGTTTCAGTGTTTTATGGTACTTTTCACACGGTATGAATTATTAGATATATTTATATGGTTGACATGTTAAATTGTTTTATGTTTTAGATTGTAAAGCGCTTCGAGTAATTTTTAATTAGATCATGCGCTATATAAATACTGTAAATACTAATAATAATAATATCAATATTTAATTGTTCATAAACAAGTAATTAACGACAAATCACGTGGTGAAGAGTTGGCAATAAATGATTGTATCGCCTCATATCCTGACATTACATGTATGATATTATATATGTTTTGTTGACTAATATTTAATCTATATTTTAATCGTACCTTGTCAGGGGTCTATATTATCGGTACATTAGACCATTTTATATTTTAAGACAGTGGTAGCAAATTGAATACTAGAAGCAAAAGAGGAATAACACTGTTATCATGTTTATAAGGAACACCCTTTCGTATTTAATGATAGATTACAGGAAATATATATACATGTTAAAAATATAAAACGAAAATGAAGCAATCTTCTTTCAATATCTGATCTATTTTTTGTATACCTTTTTGAAGTTTTAAATGCAAAGTAAAAGACGTTGCATTGTGCAATTCGAAACAGGTATTCTATTTTGCAATATAAACTTATTATTTAAAAGAAGAACGACTCTTAAATACCTTTGACTCGTTCAGAATCCCCACGACAATGTTTAATCTCACATTTTAGATAATAACTAATTTTTCTTTTATATAAATGCATTTTTGGATTGAACAAAACAGGAGTTAGACGGGTAGAAAGTCTCCACCTTTACTATTTTCATAATATTTAAATTATCTTCAAGACAGTCTTTAGAGAATGTTACTACCAAGGTTGTACATTGTATTAGTTTTGATATTGAAAATGAAATGTGTATATGCTTGATTTTTTAATATGTATTTGTATGCTAATGACACAAAGTTGCTATTAGAATGTAGATAAGAATTACAATTAATCCTAAATAAATGTGCTTAATATTGGAAACGCTGGAGCTTATAAATAAATGTTAGTAAATATAAATTTTAAATATTTGCAAACAAATACAAAAATAGATATAATATTTAATGCACACGACGCGTTTCTGGAATAACCATCACCAGGTACGTTTATAGAATAACCATCACCAGGTACGTTTCTAGAATAACCATCATCAGGTACGTTTCTAGAATAACCTTCATCAGGTA
>MJUT01025766.1:14315-45997 GCA_002080005.1 Gigantidas platifrons
ATTTTTGTGCATTTTTACTAAAAATATAGATTGTTGAACTTAGCCATTTTTGTGTGAATATGGCAAAAAGGGTGCACAACTCCTCCTACAGTTTGTAATTAGTTTGGAAGTTTTTACATTGCAGAACATTTGTACTCATATCAAAGCTGTGCATGTTGTAAGGATTTTGATTTTCATGAATTTTACCAAAAATTATAGATTGTTGAACTTAGTTATTTTTTTTATTTCTGAATTTGGCTGAAAGGGTACATGGTTTGTCAGTGCAATTCCTCTTACAGTTTTTATGCTACGACATTTTTAATTTTGTTGAATGTGTTAAACATTATAATTTGACAAATAATATATTTTCCATGTAGACTTAGTTTTCAATAATCTTGGACACAGTCAGAGTGAAGCGGGGGTATTAGTCCCGCTATGCGGACAGTTCTAGTTTTTATATAGTTCTAAATAAAAACTGAAAAATTTACCAGTCTGAACAAAGTCTTGCTGGTCTTGGGCCGGAGGACCGGTCCTTATCATGAGGACTATGGAATGCCATTGATTACTGATAAGTACTTTATTAATTATCTCTTTGTCATGTAGAGTGCACTTTCTGATGGCAGGCTCATTTCGTGTCAATAATGTGAAGTTAGACCATGATTTCGATGGGAATACAGAAGCAGCATCACTAGTACTAAATCTGTCTAAAGATAACCTAAGTTTTTATAAATCAGCAGTAATTATAAGGTAAGCGATCATAAATTTTTGTATAGATGTAAATACCTTCTTAGGCAGTAACCATTTGATTTTCTTGGGGGGGCTATGGATTTTTATCCAAATCCATTTTTTTTTTAACCTAGAACAAAAAACTTATTGTTTTTTTCATGGCCAATCATAAACACATTATTTTTTTCAGCATATATTGAAGACAATTTTTTTTTTCACTTCACTGCACCACTGCATCCTTCACATATGGCATGGCTTTTCCTGTATGAAGGCGGAGGGATTGGCTTCTGTTGTTTTTGAAGGCCACTTCCTGCCATGTGGTACTCGCGCAAGCCATTATATAGGTGCCAGATGTTTTGTATCTTTATTGAGCTGGTGAAGTGTCCACCAATAACAGGGGCGGATCCAGGATTTCTAGTTAGAGGTGGGGGGGCGCACTAAAAATAATGGTGTGGAGCGAGGCGCGAAAATTTTTGGGGTATTTCGTGTGACAAATCACGATTTTAAGCAAAAAAATCATATTTTTTCCAATTTTAGGGGGGGCCGCTGATTCCCATATGTTACAGCAGTGAGAGTATATCTGAAGTCAAATATTCTATAGTTAAAATGCTGGATACATTTGGGAAAAAATAAGACCTACATGTACATGTATTTAGACCTACTTGTATATAATAAATTGCATGTACCTTACAGATTAATAGATACAGTATCAGATCTATTTAACCGAGTCCTTGTCCATTTTTTGTTAAAAGTGTATTGTGTCTATCTAGTATCTTATTATACTATCACTCTATTCCGTACATGGCCACCCCTATTCCATGCACCCTATGGAAACAGTTATAAAACGTTTATATTAATATCAGACTTTTTATTGTTTAGTTTCTTGTTTTCAGTTTTCTGGTTTGGTTGTGCGTTAACATCTAGTCAAATGCCAAGATGTATGTTATTTTTAATTTGTTCTAATAAACCTGAAGTGTTTGCTTTATTATTGCTTATTATATTATAAATGCATCAATACCAGTTATACCGCATCTATAAAAAAATACCACTGAAATTTCATATCAATTTTGATTGATTGATTGATTATCGGTTGTTTCGAATCATTTCCATTCCGTCAAAATTGTGTTATTTTCATCTGCCAGATCACGTGATTTCGATGGAACTGCTGGCCCTGAGCTTCCGGTGTCAATGTACACAACAAAAACTCCAATCGATATGTGCCGTTTTAACGTTCGATTCTCAAGTTAAAAATATCTTAACATTTTCTGTAAAAGACAGATATCAATTAAATTATTTTATTTGTATCAAAGACTTCAACGCAGAGACAAATAATTCTTTAAAATTAAATTTGTTTTCTTTCTTTATTTGCGGCTGTCAGCATCATGAAAGGAAAACGATCTGCCTTTATGTATATATTTCTTATATAAGACAGATAGTGGGTACCGAACACCAGTATTTATTCAGCGGTTTCCTTGGCGTCTCCATATTACAATTACTTATAATCTACCACATCTATGACTATGATATGCTGACGTTGTCACAGTAATAGCATAAACACCGGATGTCACCTGCCAATTTGTTCAGACGTCAAGACACGAAAAAGACGGAACGTGGTCGGAATTGACATGATTCGAAACAACCGAAATGGATGTTGCTGAATATAACATATACGATAATAGTGGCAGATCTGTATGGATATAAGGACGAGAACAAGTTTGGTGAGTATGTAAATTAAGGGATGCCTAAATTGGAATATATCACGAATACTGTAGTACTTGCATACATATTGGTCTTTATCAAAGCAGATAAATGAGATAAAAGGGATTTTCGGTGATCTTTTTTAACGCAGTGTAAATGCTAATATAAAAGACCACTATTATTTTAAGGCCAAGTGATCTTTTTGTGAGTTGGTCATCACTGTTCTCTCAATCTCTGTACAAGTTAATTCTTTTAAAAAATATTTTTTTATTAAGAAAATACAAACCTGATATTTTCTGTCTCAGTGGAAGATGTCTGGATATTTGGTTGCTTGTTGTCTTTTTCTCTTCAGCACGGTCTGACAGGTACACTGTGTACAACTTTTTTTTTTTTTACTTTTTACCCTGAACAACAATTTATTTTTTTTGTCCAATTTGTAAAACATTCTTTTTTTTTCTTACTTGCCCTAAAACAAATGATTTTTTCCCCCACTTTCCAAAAGCAAACTTTTTATTTCAAAAAAATCCATAGCCCCCCCAGAAAATCAAATGGTTGCTGCCTTATGGTATACTGTGAAAGTACATATTATCATTGATAGAGTGCAAATTTCGTGTTTTCGTGCTTCATTAAAACCACGAATATACTGGTAATGTTCAATGAAATACAAAATTTGCAAATTATTATTTTGTGCCATTTATGAAACCATGAAAAAGGAAATTTACTCGAAACCACGAATTTTGCATTTACAGATAAAAGTACTTTCACTGACACTGTATTTGAAAATTGAAGTTGAATTAGATTTGTAAAAGGAAACTGCATGTATTCTAAGACTAAGACTGTGTCTTTTATTACACTCTGACAGTATGTACTGTTACAAAAAATAAGAGGCAGACAATAGAATACATAATAATGAACTGAATGAATGAAACACATATACATAAACTGAATGAATCCAGATTAGTCCTTATTTATTAGAATTATGAATTACAATAAAACAATTTTACTATAAACTTTATATTGTTATTGTGCCAGTGCTTATCAAAAGTTTTAATATTTTCTGTGGGAATTTAAATCATTAAATGGTTTCCGTTAATCCAAATGCAAAATGTCTTTTGTTGATTTGATTTATTGTGTTTAATGCCACTTTCAGCAATATTTCAGCTATATCATGGCGACCAGTTTTAGTGGTGGAAGAAGCTGGAGTACCACCGACCATGGGCAAGCATCTGGTAAACTTTGCGACTGCGAGTCGAGTGCACCTTTTTTGTAATATACAAAGCCGGGCGCGAACCCATTCTGTATTAGTGATAGGCTTGTATGAGTTGTTAGGTAACCCAACTACCTAACTCATTGAGCCACCCGAGTCCTATTCTTATGTTGAATAAGGAGTTGAAACATGGTCATTCAAACATGTATGTACATTTGTAAAGTAAAATTTAATTAAAAAGTATCTGGTAGTGTATGAAGGGATTTACATTTAATGTCACGGTTGTTGGTCTATCTTCATTAATGTTAAAGACGGCTGTCGTGATTGTATGGTAGTTGGCTTTACAATTACCCATATTATCAGTACCTATCACCACTGACATGGTGAGTTTTAATCCGGCTCAGGCAAGGTGTATTTGATACAACATTATATAATAAAGTTTGTGAGTGACTTGTGGCAGGTTGATGGTTTCCTCCACCAATAAAACTGACAGCCACGATACAACTGAAATATTGTTGAAAATGGCATTAAACACCACAACCCTTACCCTAACCCTTCATTGTTGTATACAAAACCCAATTCAAGAAAGTACATTTTTGGCTGTCTTTTTTTAGCCACACATTTTGAATAGACTTGAATTGACAATCCATTAATTTTCCTTTTTGTAGACAATCTCAAATATGCCTGGAGAGATATGATAAGCTGCATGATCTCGACATTTGTTCTCCTGTGTTCAACCAAAGACGAGCTGTTGCCTTGATAATTGAGCAAACAAACAGAATGGTGTGTGATGTCTTGCTGGATCAAGACATTTTACCTGGTGTGGGCAACATAATTAAAAATGAGGTCAGAGTCAAATCAAGTTGTACATGTGTATATAGAGATCGAGTACTAAAATTAAAACTTATTTTATGTGATTTTTCAAAAACATAGAACCGCATTGGTGGTGTAATGGTTAGCATGCTTACTTCGAGTGTGGTAGATAATAGGTTCGAGCACTGGGAGGGTCAGACCAAAGATAATAATATTGGTATATGGTGCTTTCCCACCACTAAGCATGCAACATTAAAGAGTAAGAACAAAGACTTGTTTTCTTGGAATCATGATAATGTGTCCCTAGTGGAGCGTCATGTTTACCTGCAATTTTGTTACAGAGAGCTAGCACTATTAAAATCCAACTCAGTGTGTTGGTCTTGTACAAAGTAGACATTATCATCATGTCATCTAAAGTAAATTGTTCTCTCCATGATGTAGTAAACAAATGCTAATTTGGCATGAAACAACAATCATTCACTCTTCATAACCATGACATATTGAGCATTCTCACAACATTGATATGACAATATTGAAACAGACAAATCAAGTAAAAAAATAAAGGATGTACAATATGGAAGACATATTTTTCTACTCTGTAGTTATACTGTTGTATGTCAATGAGAACTTTGATCACATAATTAGACCTCATAATCACCATGGGCAGGAATTTTAACATCTTTGTGGTGATAGTCCGAGGCATTGTCAAAATGTATACTGCTACAATTGTAGAACCATACAATTTTGACCACCATATCCACTAAGTCAATATGTAATACCAGGAGGCCGTCATGGTTCTGATCGTATGGTAGTTGGATTTTCTAATGTTGTGAATTTGAATACCGCTCATGGCGAGGTGTACAATATTGTGTGATAAAGTTTGTTTGTGACTTGTGACTTGCGACAGGTCGATGGTTTTCTCTGGGTACTCTGGTTTGCTCCACCAATAA
Organism: Gigantidas platifrons; assembly: GCA_002080005.1. Lineage (NCBI taxonomy): Eukaryota > Metazoa > Mollusca > Bivalvia > Mytilida > Modiolidae > Gigantidas > Gigantidas platifrons. Next base: position 19,689 of record MJUT01025766.1, read on the forward strand.
AACTGAGTCACGGTATAACTGAAATATTCTTGAAAGTGACGTTGAACACCATAATCATAACCCTGTAATATCAGGCCAGTCTTAAAAATATGTTTGTTTCCCCTTTCCGACCCTAGCCTGAAAGGTCTGGGTCGGTAGGTAGGTAAGCATTTTTTTTTTTTATCAAGCATGATTCTGCAGGCAGACAGACAAACTGATTTCTATACACCCAATATCTTTGTTTATTGTCATATTATCTGTGCAATTGTACGGTAATCATAGAATGTAAAAAAAAAATCACGGAACGGGTTGTAAAAATTTTTCAGTCGCAGCGATTTCGGCGAGTCGGTCGCAAAGGGGAAACAAACAATATTTTAATTTAGGCCTCAGTATTACGTTAAGAGATATGAAATTTAAAAAAAAAATCAAATTTAAGAATGCTATTTTCCATCTCGCCGTCACAAGAGAGTCAATAACAATTAGCATAAATCATACCTGAATATACGGGTAAATGTATTATATTTATTATAGAAATAAACATAGATATCAAATTTAGTGTGCACGACACATTTCTGGATGCTCAATACCGAAAGATTGGAAAGCCAAATAGTATTAATTTGGGAGCATGAACACCAAAGGATAGCCAATATCGGCTAAGGTCACCTAGCCTAAGAGAAGAGAACTTCGATTTTAATACGGTAATAATTCAATAATTTAGCAACTGTAAATTATATGTAATGTATTTTTATTTATTTTAAGACCCTTTTCGACAGTGGAATTAAACCAGACTCAAAGGTATATATTAGTAGTTATTATGTGGTAAAATTGAATGTCAGTAACAGACGAAGATAGAATTTCCAATCCTTTAAATGTAATTTGATGATTGACAAAATCATGACTGTCATCTAATACCATTGAACAGTATATTCCAAGGCTTTCAATATTTTTCAAGTGTACCAGTACTTCACTATTTAAAGGCAGTAAAATACTACACAAAAAATTTAAATCGAGCCACCCAAATCCCACTAACAAATTGAAAACAGGAGTGAATTCTAAGCCATAAACCTTTGAGCTTTTTCATTATTTGTTGATTGATTGGTGTTTAACCCCAACTTTAGCAGTATTTCAGCTATATCATGGCATGATCTAATTTTTTAAGACATCTACCAGACCCTTAGAAATAAAATATACTGGATATATGTACATTTTTGTATATCATTATTGGTTTAGCCAGAAAATACAGTTATTGTAAAACATGGTATTGTGGAGAAAGTTCAATATGTGTTACTTCTAATACACACAATTGTGATAAGGCATATTTCATTTCATATTCTTTATCAAGTCAAAGACCCCAATATTATTCCTGGACTTAAAGCTCTCAGACTGATATTGTGTGTTATTTTTATATATATTGTACTTTATTGTTGATTCTGTGATTTTCAGATCAGTGAATTACTAGAAGAACATGTCTCACATTTAGTGAAAATGACTAGAGATTTTTCCATGATATTTTACAAGGTAATTGTTATTATACCCCTGATCCACCGGAGTTGAGGTATACTGTTTTACCTCTGTCCATCCTTCCGTCCGTCCCAAGATAATTTTCATCGCATTTTCCTCAGCATATCGTGGAAGCGTTTTGGATCCGTCACATTCCTACTTCCTGTTTGCCGACTTGGTTGGTTTTTATACACATTGAACATATATGCGGGGGTATAAGTGAGCATTAACTCACAGTTCATCTTGTTTATGATGATTTAAGTTTCAACAGAGAGGAAACCAATATCTTTGTGCTATTTTTTTTCACATTTATGATTTAGTTTAACGCCAACAAATTGTACTGAGGTTTTGAAGCAAGAATCCACTCGGGTAAAACTGATGACCGTAACTGCAATTACGGTCATCCCAAGATGACGGACGTGGAATCAGGTAAGAATCTTTTTTGTCGATTAAATTGTTTCTGTAATGTATTTTAAATGGTACATGCATTGGTACGATAGTAATCTATGAACTTATCACAAGAAAATCACAAATTACGACTGAAAAATGTATATGAAAGAGAAAATCTGATTTTAAATAATCGCTAAGATGACGGTAACTGAAAACTGAGATGACCGTAATTGCAGTTTTCAGTTAAAAATCTTCTCCTCTGAAACTACTGAGCCAATCTCAACCAAACTATGCTAAAATGATCCTTGGATGGTCCCCTTCCAAAATTGTGTCCGGCATTTCAGACCTCCGACCAAGATAGCCGCCACAGCCGAACTTAATTTAACATAGGACCCTATGGGAAATTCACATAAAAATCTTCTTGTCTGAAACCATTTGCTCAATAAGAACTAAATTTTGATGAAATAGTCATTGGATGGTTCTCTTCCAAAAATGTGTCTGGTGGTCCCGCCCTCTGACCAAGATGGCTGCACAGCTGAACTTAGTTTAACATAGGACCCTATGGGAAATTCACATAAAAANTTGTCTGGAACCAGTAGCTCAATTAGAACCAAACTTTGATGGAAAAGTCATTGGATGGTCTTTTTCCAAAATTGTGTCCGGCAAGAAGGCTGCCACAGTGCAGTTGCATTGTTATTGAAAGCAGCTTTGATCCAGGTGAGCGATTACAGGCTCCTGGGAGCCTCTGGTTGTAATTTACAAAGCCGGGCATGAACCCACGCCGTATTGGGTTGTTAGGTAATCCAACTACCTAACTCATTGAGCCACCCGGGCCCTCGATTTACAGAGCTAAAAAAATATGTAAAATATCATCTTCTCTGACACTACTCAGCCAATTTGAACTAATCTTGGTTGGCATAGTTCTTGCATGAATCCCATTCTAAGCTAATTATATGATGGATTACAAGGTGTAGTCCTCACGATGAGCACCTGTCCTTTGCCCCAAGACCAGAAAACTTTGTTCGGACCAGTAAATTTTTCAGTGTTTATTTTGATTTATATAAAAATAAATTCAATAATTTGCTTCAGACCAGTAAATTCAATTTTTTATTTTGAGGACTGAAGGTGAGCAATACATGATTAGGTGAGACTATAGTTCCATGAGAAATTAAATAATAATTTACTTTTTACATAGTGCAGAAGTAATGGGACCAACTTGAATAAATTTATGAAGATTTACCAGAAAAACAAGTGTAGTCAGTGCAGTGGTAAAGTTGTCATCTGTAGGCTGGGTGATGATAATGACAGAATTACTTATTTCTGTGAACATTGTCAGGTTAACAATCTGAAACACAAAAAAACAAGGTACATGTATATATACAGTAGAGAGTTAGATTCTGGGTTAACTTGAATTCAACAATGTTAACTATTATATGACTATAAATATTTGTTTTATTTGATTGCCTAAAAGCAGAGATTTGTTTTCTTGATAGAACTTAGTGAATATTGTCTAAGCTTTCAATTTCCTTAAATATAAATTTAGATCGTTCCAGAGGAGCCTTTGGAACGTTATATTAACCTCACGTGAACATTTTCTGTCTAAATCTTGTTACCATTAAAATTTACAAAAAACACATGTAGTGTTTAATGCCAATTTACAAAACATGACTCAAGAGAACATGAATAACAGTTTCATATAATAAAACAATTACTGACTTTCATTTGGATTAATATAAGGCTTCGGCCTCGGTAAATATCATTTATCTTGGAACGGTAGATCCTTATATTGACCTCAACAAAAGTCAATAATTGTATAATGTTACAGGCCTTAGGTGTGGAACAATGGTGATTAAGGTGGAGCTTGTTAATTTATACTGATACTTTAGGATATTTATCTGCTGTTGCATTCATTTCAGGGGTAGCACACTATGGTATGGTTTACATCAGCAACAACATATCTTAATGTTTCCAGGGGCCTGGGTGGCTCAATGAGTTAGGTCGATGGATCTAACAACTCATACAAGCCTATCACCAATACGACGCCCAGCTTTGTAAATTACAAAAAAGGGTGCACTCGACTCGAAGCCGCAAGTGATAAAGTTTACCAGTTGCTTGCCCATGGTCGGTGGTTCTCTCCGGGTACTCCGGCTTCCTCCACCATTAAAACTGGTCGCCATGATATAGCTGAAATATTGTTGAAAGTGGCGTTAAAACACCAAAAATCAAATCAAATCAAATCTGACTGTTTCCACCACATCATTGTGTCCAGCAACTGATGTTATTCCAGAAACATGTCATGCACACTAAATTTAATACCTACATTTTATTACAGTATCAAGCAAATCCTGTGTACACACTTTCGTTAAATATACACTTGTTCAACTTTCCCTTGTCAAATTGCTGCAGTTGTATTATGCTGCACACTGCATATATCCCTTTCTTAGATGTTCCCTTACTACTTAGATGCATTTATTTCGCAGTGGATTTATGTTTTTCAAAAGCAATGATATCTTCTGAGAGATGCAGGCTCCTGTCACCCTATCGTATGATCATTGCTTCTTTATTATTTTTTTTTAGGTATTCTGTGTTTGTTTAATTGTGTTTTTATGCTTTGGTATTGCAGAACGTTACCAACGAAGAACAGTTTGCTTGGATGGTTTCAGAAACGCAAACAACAGATGGCACCAATAGAGGAAACAGCTGACTGGGCATGCTCAATTTGTACCCTTATAAATAAAGGGTCAGAGGTCAGCTGTAAAGCTTGCCAGACCAAAAAGAATAGTGTTGGACAGGAATGTCAAGAACAAGAGAGTAAGTTTTTGGGTCATCATGTAATGCAACAAGTTACTACATATACTGCATTTTAAAATTTTAAATGGCAAATCATCGTTCAATGGTTTGGTTTTATTAGGGCCCCGCCACTAAGTGGCGGACGCCCTATAATGATCAGTCTGTCCGTCAGTCCTTGCGTGCGTCCGTAACAAATCGTTTCTGGGCTGTAACTTTTTTGTCGTTCAAGACAGGCTTTGCATCTTTAACATGTAGGTAGACCACCTCCAGACGATGTGTTGTGTACCATTGTTGGTAACCTTTGACCTTGAACTTTGACCTCAAGGTCAAACTGGTCCATGCATCTGTAACAAATCGTGTCCGGGCTGAAACTTTTTTGTCATTCAAGACAGGCTTTTCATATTTGGCAGGTAGGTAGACCACCTCCAGACGATGTGTTGCATACCATTGTTGGTGACCTTTGACCTTGAACTTTGACCTCAAGGTCAAACTGGTCCGTGCGTTTATAACAAATTGTGTCCGGGCTGTAACTTTTTTGTCATTCAAGACAGGCTTTTCATTGATGGCATGTAGGTAGACCACCTTCAGACGATGTGTTGTGTACCATTGTTGGTGACCTTTGACCTCAAGGTCAAACTGGTCCGTGCATCCATAACAAATCGTGTCCCGGCTGTAACTTTTTTGTCGTTCAAGACGGGCTTTTAATATTTGGCATGTAGGTAGACTACCTCCAGACGATGTGTCGCGTACTATTGTTGGTGACCTTTAACCTTGACCTTTGACCTAAAGGTCAAACTGGTCCGTGCATCCATAACAAATTGTGTCCGGGCTGTAACTTTTTTGTCGTTCAAGACAGGCTTTTCATATTTGACATGTAGGTAGAACACCTCCAGACGATGTGTCGCGTATCATTGTTTTTGACCTTGAACTTTGACCTCAAGGTCAAATCTGTCCGTGCGTCCATAACAAATCGTGTCTGGAATGTAACTTTTTTGTCGTTCAAGACAGGCTTTTCATATTTGGCATGTAGGTAGACCACCTCCAGATGATGTGTCGCATACCATTGTTGGTGACCTTTGACCTCAAGGTCAAATTAGTGATTTTACTGTAACAAACTGTGGTATCTTGTTCGTGGCATTTTGATACTTCATCATTGATGCCTAAAGTGATTATTAATTGTCACTAGGGTATATGTTAGGTAAAAAATCTGAGGTTAACATCAGTCTGTCCTTACAAAATTTTTACCACAAGTTATTTATGGTGGGGTCCACAGAGATGGATTCCATCTCCATGATATCTAGTTGTGTTTATCGCCACTTTCAACAATATTACAGTTAATACATCGTGGTAGTCAGTTTTATTGGTGGAGAGGACCGGGAGAAAACCACCAACCTATTGCACAAGTCACTGACAAAATTTATCATATAATGTTGTACACCACACCCTGATCGAGATTAGAACTCACAACATCAGTGGTGATAGGCACTGATTGCATTGGTAGTTGTAAATATAACTATCATACGATCACGGCCACGACGGATCGCTCATTGTTCAATGAAAAACTTCTCTTTTTATGTACTGGTGATCTATTTCACCCAACATTTTTTTAAGCAAATTTATATGACCCAACCTTTTGATGGTTAATGTAAATTATGTATGAAGCACTGATTTCTCACTGGGTACAAGGTCAGTATTTGCATTTTCAACCACATGACAGACAACGAAGTCAGTATCAGTCCCACCAATATGTTTCATAAATGATTAAAGGCAAAGATAAAAATGGGATAACAAAAAAGGGATGTTTTTTCAACTTGTAATAATTTATATAGTAGTTCTTACCTTTAAATATCACATTAAGCTCTGATTTATTTAAATCCTTTTACGTTATTACAGCATTATAGCATTTCCTCTGACCTATGAACTGATGAAAATAGAGCCAAAATAAGATTTTATCACATGAAACAGACTGACAAAAACAAAATGAGTGACACTGCGATAACTGATAGCTGTTTGAGTCACAATATGAATAATCGTTTTAATTTTCTTTCAATCAGTGTTTAGTCTAGACATAGTTAGATGTAACAATATCATATCTACAAAAATTGGTACATTTAATAAGATACAATTACATGATTGTCTTATCTCCCTTGAAAGGGGCTGTCGTGGTGTTGGTCATATGGTAGTTGGATTTACAACTAACTATGCAAGCAGTGCCTATCACCTCTAACGTTGTAAGTTTGAACCCCGCTCAGGTGAGGTGTACTCGATACAACAGTAGGTGATAATGTTTGTCAGTGAACTTGCGACATGTCAGTGGTTTTCTCCATCAAAAGAAATATTGTTAAAAGTGGCATTAAACAACATAACTCTAACCCTGTCTTCCTAGATGTCATACCAGATCTCAAATGGCTTGAGTCTGATAACTCAAATATATTAGTAAGGCCTCATGTTTGACTCTCCAGTAAGTAAGTAGCATTAAAGAGTTAGCGCAAACTGATTGGCTCAGAATAATGATAATGTGTCCAATATGTAGACCTACTTACGGATTGTTGTTTCTGTGAGCGATCACTATAAAATCCAACTATGCATGTTGGTCAATTACAAAGCAAACAACATCACAATCTCATCTAAATGTAACTTGTTCTCACCCATGATATAGCTGGAAAATTGTCCACTTTATGTTAATTAGCAATGACTCACTCAAGTTAAACTTATCAAAATTTGACAGTATTTGAAGAAAATAGAAATACATGTAACTACAGTATCTTGCTTATTATCCTGCAGCTCAGTCTTAATTATTATTAGATTAGAAAACAAGCAATTGTAGATATCTAATTTTAATTGGACTGTCCTGCAGCCGTGCATTTGATCAAATGTTTACAAATGTAATGTTACTTGCTTTATAATGTTATGCAAGCTATCCTATGGCTTCCATGAATTATTTTGATTCAGATTGGAAAAATATATAGCATGTTTTTAAGTGGAAAGAAGTAAAATGTATTAAAAATGCTTTTAGGTTGATATTGGGTTTTATTTGAAAATTGACATATAATATCCTCATATTTTCATATAGGTGGAACACCAAGCACCATTAGTAATAGTGGAATAACAGAAAATCAAATATCCACTTCCAATCCTCAAAAAAGAAAAACATTAGATGTGGATATGTCAAACAACTCAAAAAAACCTAGAGTAGAAACAGTTGAGTCAAATACTGTTGTCAGTAAAATACCGCAGTGTCCAGGACATAACCAGAAATGTAAAATGTCAGAAGTCAGAAGTAAGGGAGATAACTATTCCAGATGGTTTTTCATGTGTAGTTTACCAAGACCAAAACAGTGTAAATTCTTTAAGGTAAGTGTTGACATTTTCTGTTTAATCTCGAAGGTCAAATCAGCTCTTTCTTGGGGAGACGTTCAAGAATCATTTTAGAACTAGACTTCACAGATTGGGAATAGAGACAGGCACCACAAAAATAACATTGTTTTTAGTCCCCTACCGGCGAAACCAAAGGGGATTATAGTTTTAGGTTCCGTCCGTCACATTAAAATTTTAAGTTTTCCGGACTTATTTTTACGTCCTTTGATATATTGACTTGATATTTGGTATGTGGCTATATCTAGATGAGTTACAGTTTAAGTTCGAATTTCGTTCTGGTCGAATGATTTTTTGCTGAGTTATGGCCCTTGAACTTGTATTTTTTGTTCAAATTTTAAGTTTTCCAGACTTTTTTTTTACGCCCTTTGATATATTGACTTCATATTTAGTATGTGGCTATATCTAGATGAGTTACAGTTTAAGTTTGAATTTCGTTCCGGTCGAATGATTTTTGGCTGAGTTATGGCTCTTGAACTTGTATTTTTTGAGTTTTCCGGACTTTTTTTACGTCCTTTGATCTATTGACTTCATATTCATGGGTGAAAGTTTTTAGGGGTGGCAGGGCCGATTTCGTGAATCGTGTAAATCCGTTGAGAAAATTTTCGAGAGGGGGTGAGGTCCATTTTTTGTCAAAAAATTATCTTCATCCAGTTCTTTAAACTTGAGAAAGAACAATATTACGATTTGAAGCGAAATTATATGAAGGGTCCGTAACCAGTAAAAAAATCTTCTAGAAAACACTGTCAAAAGATTGATATTTTCATGTTTGAAGATGTAAAATACACAGAGTAGTTATAATCAGTCAAAATATGAACAATTGTAGACAGAATAAAAACTGCAGAACAGAAAATATGGTTACAGACACTACATGTAACTATATTTAAGGGTGTAATTATAATCTTGTGTGAATAAATGTTAATTAAAAAGAGAAATAACAAGTAATTCTGAGTAATCTTAACATCATACCAACTTCAAACATTATAGATCATAGAAAACATGTTGCTATTAAGAATAACAGTACTTGAATGTTCAGCTCTGCTGCAACACTGCATTGCCCTTTATTGTGTTTTACCCGAAAAGATTAACAAACCGTTGGCGATGGGCGTGGTTGAATGAAAAGGACAGTCGAGGACGGGAATAGAGAGACTGGTGTGTTAAGGTGGATGTTCCCAGTTGTTGTTTTTGCATCATATGCAATAAAACGATAAAATATGGAAACTCAGGGGGAAAAATAGAGTTTGGGTGAAAATACAACTTTGTTATCGATGTTAATTGCAAGCAACAGAAAAACAAAGCAGATACATACATTATAGGAAAGCAATCTAGGGTATTCGCTTGCATTTCCTGTTTTATAATATTCAACACCCTGGAATATCATGAAATTTGAGGTGGACATGAGGACTTTTATTCCCAAAAACAAGGTAAATATTTTCATCTCTGGATGGTCTGGTAAACCTCAAATCTCATATTTTTCCAGTGGCTTTGCCCCCTGGTCCCCTAGGGGGCCTTTAGTGGCCTCCAAGACCCCCGGCCGTAATTTTCAGGATTTTCAGAAAAATTCACTTTCACCCATGCATATTTACTGTATGTGGCTATATCTAGATGAGTTACAGTTAAAGTTTGAATTTCTTTCTGGTCGAATGAGTTTTGGCTGAGTTGTGGCCCTTGAACTTGTATTTTTTGTTCAAATGTTTAGTTGTCCAGACTTTTTTTTACCTCCTATGAGATATTGACTTGATATTTGGTATGTGGCTATATCTAGATGAGTTACAGTTTAAGTTTGAATTTTGTTCTGGTCGAATGATTTTTGGCTGAGTTGTGGCCCTTGAACTTGTATTTTTTTTTCAAACTTTTAGTTGTCCGGACTTTTTTTTGACGTCCTATGAGATATTGATTTGATAGTTGATATATAGCTATATCTAGATGAGTTACAGATTAAGTTCGAATTTCGTTCTGGTCGAATGATTTTTGGCTGAGTTATGGCCCTTGAACTTGTATTTTTATTTCTCTATTTTAAGTTGTCCGGATTTTTTTTTACAAGCTTCAAGATATTGACTTAATTTAAAATCTAGTCACTGCAAGGTGATACTTCTAATATTTTAGGTCCTCTGATTTTTGCGGCCGGTAGAGGACAATGTATTGCTATGTGCAATACTTTCAGAATTCTTGTTCATTTTTGAATTTTTACCTCACCTGACTCGAAGGATAATGTGAGCTATTGCCATCACTAACCTCATCCAATACAAGCTATTACAATCATCTTGCATTAGATTTCAAATTTTATCATATATTTGTAGTGGGCAGATAACAGTTTTCCCCTCTGTGCTGGACATATTAAACCATGTACAATCAGGACTGTGATGAAACAAGGACATAACAATGGACGGAAGTTTTTCACATGCAGTTTTCCCCAAAAAAAACAATGTGGACATTTTGAATGGGCAGTTGGTTATGATTGAGGATTAATTTGATCAATAATCAGACAGATAGCCAGCAAAATGGAGAAGAGACTTTGATGCATATTTCTTGAGGGAAAAAAAGTATATTTTTATTGGCAGATTATTTTCTTAGTGAGAATTAAGAACAAAAAAAACTCAAAACTGTTCTCATATTACTATGTAGTATTGGATAACAAACAGTATGGCATCATAGAGTAATATTACACTAAAGGGCCATGTGAGCTAAATATTGTCATCAGTTTTCTTCCCCTAAAGCACAAGGCCAAGTGAAACAAGACTTGGTGGAGTGTTCACTCAAAAGTTCTTTACAAAATGTTTATTTTTTTGTCAGTCAGAAGATCAATATGTAAAGGATAAAACAATGAACATTCCTGATAAACTGTCTTTCTGTCTTCGTGCTAACCAACTTACCAGAAACCTGGGACTAGTCAAACTGGATTCGGCCAAGTGAAAATTATGAAAGAATTTGTTTGAATAAATAGATAATTTTTCTAAATTTGGTTTTTGGGCAAGTAGGTGGAAAAAAATTAAGGCAAAGACTGGTCTTAGAATATTAAAGACAAAATGGTATTTAAAACATTTCCGCATTGGGACCTATATAATACTGTGTTCAGTTGTGTAATGTTGCTGCAGCAATAAGTATTCATACAATATAAATATTCTGTCAACCACTTTCTTTGGACGATTCTTGAAAATTAAACCAATCGGATCACATTTTTAGCCCTGTCAACCATATTGATCTTCTGATTGGCACAAAAAAAAAACATTTTGCAGTATTTGCCTTCATTTTCTTCACCTACTTGCCCAGAAGCCAAATTTTGAAGAAAAAAATTATATTTATTCAAGCAAATTCTTTAATAATTTTCACTTGTCCAAATCCAGTTTTACTTGTCCCGGTTTTCGAGCAAGTGTGTTAGTGCCAAGACTGCTTTGTAAAGAAATTATTATTGAAAATGAAATGTTCATTGCAAATTTTGAAATTGCTTTCTTTATAGATTATTAAGTAGAATCTCTATAACATGGTAAATAAAGTAAAATTATCCTGCAATGACAGCATTTACCGACCAATATAGCCTGCCCAATATTTTTTTTAATATTGGTCAGTTATAAATAGAACATACAGATCTGCCATCTTGAAAATGTGAAATCCTACATGTCATATTTACAACAATACACACAAAAATAATTAAAAAGCTTACCTTGAAAACTTATTTTAGTTAAATTGTATCAAATTTGAAGCATACACGAAACCAAATAACGTCTAATCATTACGTTTCAAACTGGAAGTCTTCATATGACGTCAATGACGTCATATTGGTTATGTTCAGTTTGTGAGTGAGCTGCCGGAGTTTATACATACAAATGTCGATAATTTCCTAAAAAACTGTTTAATCCTATAGTAAACGTTTATTTACGATTTAAGATTGCAGGATAAATACAATACATGTGCACTGTCGAAGCATATAGGTAAATATGTGTATTCGACGCGAAACGCAGGAAAAGGTGAGGCAAAGCCTTGCCTTTTCCCCAGTTTTAAGCCTCATACACATATTACCTATATGCTTCGACAGTGCACAAGTATTGTATATATATTGATTGTAGATATTATTATATTGATACAAATAATTTGATATGTATTTTTTTGGGGGGAGCCGTCGTGGTCATGATCGTATGGTAGTTAGATTTATAACTACCTATGCAATCAGTGCCTATCACCACTCTCTTTGTGAGTTTGAACCCCACTCAGGTGACCGTGAGGTGTACTCGATACAACATTATATGATAAAGTTTGTCAGTGACTTGTGACAGGTCGGTGGTTTCTCCGGGTACTCCGGTTTCCTCCACCAATAAAACTGACTGCCACAATATAACTGAAATATTGTTCAAAGTAGCATTAAACACCATTACCATTACCCATTATGTTTTTGTTAAGTATCAAATTAAAAATGATATTCATTTGAACAATATTAATCTATAAAGAATAACAATTTAAATAGATTTTGAAAAATACTGGTCTATTGAAACATGTACATTTTGTATTTCCAAATTTTAATTGGTGCTAGGTACTCGTGTATATATGCTACCTTATCTTTGTTTTTGTATTTTATTTATTTTATTTGTGTCAATTACCAGTAAGTTACTAAAGTTATATAATAGAAGGAAACAGGTATTGTAAAGGAATGTGATTGATTGATTGATTGATTGATTGATTAGTGTTTAAAGTCCAGTGAGCAATTTTTCAGCTATATTCAGGACGATTAAAGGAATGTGTGTTGTTATGAAAGGCAGAGAGAGAATGTGAAAGAATGAATGTATCTCAATTGATTTACTTATTCATGTCAAAACATTATATTTTGTTGTTTCTTAATTAACTTTAAAAAAAAAAACATTCATTAGTCATATAATAAATATGTTGTAAACCTTGGTACACCCATGTCAGGTGGTAATGCATGTGCTTGTTTATGTATGTACGTTCCTGACTTGAAAAAAAAAAATAAAAAAAAATTGTTATGGTATTTGTTGTTTGATATTCTCTGATTTTTAGCTCACCTGATTATATTTTGTCATTACATTTTGTCAGTTGTACATAAGCTTCAAACTTCTACTCTAAAACCACTCTGCCAAATATAACCAAATGTGACATGAATAAATACTGGAAAGAGGAGTAGTAGCTTATTATATATGAAGTTGATTCTCCCTTATGGGAGTGACTTAAAGGAGTAAATCTTGAAGAAAGAAAAAGAACAATAGCTGTAACATGCATAATATTTGAATTCCAACTTAGGTAAATATCCTGGAAGACTTTCAGACCTGTTTTATTTTCTATATAAAGAAATGCTGTAGATCCTGAAAACGAGCATCGGTTGGGTCAAACCAAAGACTACAAAATGGTATATGCTGCTTCTCTGTTATTAGTACATACCTTTAAGGAGTAAGAGCCAAGATTGGTTGGCTAGAAATCTGGATAATGTGTCCAAGTGGAGTGACATGTCTATCTGTAGACTGTTGTTTCAGTGAGATAGCACTTTAAAGATTCAGTCAAGTGTGGTGGTCTAATACAAAGCAGACATCATCATCATTTCAATGAATTTAACTTGTATTCACAGCGATTTGATTTGAATTGATTTTTGGTGTTTAATGCCACTTTCAACAATATTTCAGCTATATCATGGCGACCAGTTTTAGTGGTGGAGGAAGCCGGAGTACCCGGAGAGAACCACCGACCATGGGCAAGCAACTGGTAAACTTTATCACTTGCGGTTGCGAGTCGAGTGCACCCTTTTTTGTAATTTACAAAGCCGGGCGCGAACCCACGCCATATATTCACAGTGATATAGCTTAACTACTGTGCATTTGTTGTCACTCCCTCACTTTTTAAAACAGTACCTATCATGCTTACATTTCTGGATTCGAAAGAACAAAAGGTGTGAAATGGAACTAATGGATTTCTAGATATTTTTTCCCCAACTAGGGTAAATATCTGCAAAGACTTTCAAAACTATACTTTTTGAAATAGTATATACATGTATGTACCTATAACCTGTACATAATTAGAATAATAATAGGTCTGGTGTGTCACATTCATTCATTAGGCAATTCTATTGTTATCAAAGATGAGGTATGTGGGGTCAAATGAAGGGGAGACTGAATAAGTTCATTACAAAAGGAAATCTTCTTAATGAATTTGGTTCTAAAAATGAAGGTGATGGCAATGTAGAAAATATCAATAATCATGTAATGAAACTTTGTGATATGTAGCTGTAGATTAAAGTTCATTTCTGAGGCCTTGTAATCTAAAGTTTAAAATGGGCTGCAATGAAAAAAAGAAGATTTTAACCACCAGGGCCCGGTTGTTCAACTTGCAGTTAAATTTTAACCAATGGTTAAAAATGATAACCTATGGTTAAAATTTAACCAAAGCATGCAATGCGTTGTTCAACTTATGGTTAAATTTAACTACTGGTTAAAGCATGGTTAAACGGACTAATATTTAACCGTGGTATAGGGGCTCTGTTAAAATATTTAACCATTGGTTATCAAAAATCAATATCGACGAAAAGTCTAAGTCAATCAGAAAATACGCTTTTCGTACAATTACGTGGGAAAAACAAAATTATAAAACTTCCAAAATAGCATGAGGTACCTCTACGACATCATGGACATTCCTCATCAATTGGAGAAATTGGATAATTTACATACGAGACACCAACCATTCATTTCATACTGAAAAGGGGGTTTTATTTTTCTTAATTATTATTCATGAAAAACTTTTTGCATGTTAGGCCATGCAAAGTTAATTTCTTGGTTCTCAGGCCCGCCCGCATGTGGAAATTCGTCGCCGCATTGCCGATTTTTTTGCAACAATAGTAAAAAAAAAAATTTAAATGCGGTAGCGCTGTCCGTACGGAAAAAACAACCGCATCCGTTTTTCTCTTATATCGCGTGGTCGGTGAAACGCTTTAAAACGCATCATGCTTAAATGAGATTTAAAGCATCGTTATGACAATGTATAAATAAAAAACATGTTTCCGTTTGACATTTAGCCAAAAGATTTATACATTGCCATATTTTTCACAAAAAAAAGAAGAAAAAATGCCCCCCGCATCACTTTTTACAGCAGTAAAAGGATAAAAAAAAATGCCGCCCTCCCTCATCAATTTTGACAAAAAAGGGCCTGAGAACCAAGTAATTAACTTTGCATGGCCTTAATTAAAATAAAAAGAAATTCACACATTAATATCAGACTTTTGACATGAATGTGTATGCATGGACCCAATTTTAATGAGATGTTGGAAGCTAAAGAAAATATTCTTGGGTTAACTTACATATAATGAAAATTAACAGTCCTTGAAATTGTAAGACAATAAGAAGAATTAATTAAAAGTAGTTTAATGAGTTATAAGAAGTTATCATCACCTAAATAACACACCTTTAGTGAATTATGATGCATTAAATACGTCTTATTATCCCCTCGCCAACTAAGTTGTGAAGGGGTATAGGAACGCTACTGTCCGTCCTTCCTTCCGTCCACCCTTCCGTAACATCATTGTGAACACTCTAGAATCAACATCTTTCAATGGATTTTGACCATACTTAGTCCTTAGAAAAGTCTGGAACCCTATTGATTTTCAAGGTCATAGGTCAAAGGTCACAGGGTCTAATTTTTAGGCAAGGGGATACGCCACGCTTTGCCCTTGTTAATATTGTCTTTTTTTTTAATATTATTTTCATTCAAAAATAAAACCATTTACACACATTTTCTTTATTTCCATTTTTCTTTGATTTCATTTGGGGTCCTAATGGCAACTCCCAGTGAGCTGGTCTTCTCAGTTATCTCAGTCCATACTATTTTTTCTTTTCATCTGTGATTATATTTGAATGCTTTGAATTTATGATGGTATAATTCTTTTCCACTCCCCTCTGTATTAAGACAATCTCCTCTCTACTAATATTGCATTTATTCAGCCTCTTTGTCATGTGAAGGGGGGATTGAGTTATCCATATTTATTATTTTTATTTATCTGCTGCTAGGATAAAACAAGGAATTGTGGGATACATTGGTGTTGGTTAAATATTAAACCTGCAGTTATTGGTTGGTTAAATTTTAACCAAATGGTTATTTAACCAAGTGGTTAAATGAAGTTGAACAACTCATTTTTAACCCTTGGTTTACTAACCCATGGTTAAATATAACCATATGGTTAATTTAACTACAAGTTGAACAACCGGGCCCAGGAGCGTAATGAATGAGACAGCATTGTTGACCATGACTGTTCTGTTTTTACTTTCTTTTTATAATGAAAAACTATATTAAGAATGTTAGTGACATTTTCAATGCATTCTTAAAAATACCCCCATTCGTGGTGTAATGGTTAGCCTGCTCGTCTCTACTGCGGTAGATCGTGGATTCGTGTCCTGATCGGGACAAACCAAAGACTATAAAATTAGTATTTGTTGCTTCTGGTTGGCTCGGAATCAGGATAATGTGTCTGAGTAGGGTGATGTCTATCCACAGACTGTTGTTTCATTGAGCTAGCACTATAAATATTCCAATTAACAAGCGTGATGGTCTAGTACAAAGCGAACCTCATCATCATCTCATTGAAAATTAACTTGTTCTTGTCATGATATGGCTGAAAGAAAAATTGCCGAGTTGGCATTA
Source organism: Gigantidas platifrons (assembly GCA_002080005.1). Taxonomy (NCBI): domain Eukaryota; kingdom Metazoa; phylum Mollusca; class Bivalvia; order Mytilida; family Modiolidae; genus Gigantidas; species Gigantidas platifrons. The sequence goes on from MJUT01025766.1 coordinate 36,348, forward strand.
AACAACAATAACTCATTAACCCAATGCATTCTTATGTAAAAGTGTTGCATTGTGACTCTGAAAACTATCAAACAAAAGTATCCAAATGTTTGTTCAATATACCAAATATGAACAGAAACCAATTGTCACATGTGTAGAGCAATACATTGTGTAAGGTTCATTATAATATTTGTCAAGGATTATATTATGCACTCGATATGGCAAAGTCGATTTGTTTTCATCTAAAATTTCTTTGGATGCTATATTTTGTTTCAAAGTAACACAGAATCAAAAACAAAATAATTTACTTGTAGAAGACCCACTATGATAGTTAGATTTAGAACATAAATAAAAGCACAGTAACCGTACTTGAATAGTCTCTTAGGGAACGACCATTTGACTTGAANTTTTGGATACTAAAATTGACAATAAACACAATGCTTGATACGCATCAAAAGTATACTTTTGACGCCTAACAGGCATTGTGTTTCTAATAAATGTTTAGTATAAATTGTTCATAATTCTTTAGATTAGCACGTCAGTAACACACATAATGTTTATTTGACGAAAACGGTTCCTGTTTGTTCGTAAAAATGTTTGGAACAAAACAGGGTCATATGCTGTAAACATCATTCACGAAACCGGGTCCTGCCATTTTGACATGACCCATTTCTTTCGCCCCGTGCTTACTTATATCAATAATTAAAAGCACAAAGTGACGATTCTTGTCATCTTTATTCATCAATCGTTCCTTCAATGCATTTCGTTCCATTCAATGTGAGCAATTCAAAGAGAAACTGAGCGAAATTCGGGGTTGGGGTCACGCTGATCGTCATTTTGCGGCACATTATCGCTTATTTCTCAATTAATATACAATGACATAGCCAAAATGTTTCATCTGACATCAGGAAATGGTTAATAAAGCATTTATTTCCCCCAGGTTCATGCAAAAAAACAAATAAATAAACATATTTTTTTACCTTATTGGCCTTCTTACAGTCCGGTTCCGTTCCGGAATTAGATATGCACGAGTCCAAACATTTTTTGCCGGGTCAGTTTGTACACAGTGGTTTTAGTAATAATTACATTTTCGGTTCATATTGGTTAAATTGAAGTCATCATTTTGTCACAAATGACCACAGATATGTTCCACTTGTCGTAAACACTTTCATCATTCATGACTTGTCACCATAGTGTAACAGTTTCACCCCTTAATCCGAGTGGCTATAATATTAGAATAAGAGGTTCAACTGAAAAATTAATTTGCGTGGATCCTTTGAACTGGCATAGGTTGAATATTAATATAACTAGAAGCAAGGATTTATATAGTACTATATAAATCCTTGCTAGAAGTCAGAAAAGCTAATATTTTCTAAATCAACCTTCAACCTAATCAACCTTCAGAATGTCCCAAAGAGGTGTTGACAAGATGAAAAATCAGTTTGGCCTGGTACGGAATTAAGGTCAATAGGTTATGACCTACAAGCATTGAGAATGCTGCTTTATTTATGTAAGTGTTAGCCATGTGTCGTCTGCTTCCGTGAGTCAACCTTCGATTTTACTAGTCAACCTACGACCCGAAAATCCTATAAGGTCTAAGAGATTTTGGGATAATTATAGTTTCATTTTAATTACTGAAATGAGAAGTTAATGTGAATCACAGGGACTTGCTCCCGGTCAATAAAAAGATCGACTATCCATATATATATATGTCTAGTGTATATATGTGGATAGTCGATCTTTTTATTGACCGGGAGCAAGTCCATGAAGTCCCTGTGTGTGAATAATAAATAAGATATTGATATGCAGAATATTTTATAGAAATATCGAAGGTTGAAATTAGGTCAACCTTCGTGATCAACCTTCCTCGATTTTATTAAGTTGGATGATTATGGATCCTTGTTATTGTAAATTAATTGTTATATCTTGTAAATGTTATATAAAATATTTATGATTTAGACAGATATAAAGTATTTGAACCTTTACCTGACTTCTAGTTATATTAATATTCAACCTATGACAGTTCAAAGGATCCACGCAAATTAAGGTTTCAGTTGAACCTCTTATTCTAATATAGCCACTCGGATTAAGGGGTGAAACCGAACCAATATTTGTAACTAGATTAACACGGCGGGTGCCACTATAGTGGAGCAGGATTCGAACTGCTTACCATTCCGGAGCATATGACTTCACCCCGGTTTTAAATAGCGAGGTTATGTTACTCGAATTACTTGGAAATATCAGGCATATTACATCTTTTATCAAACTCATCTGATGAATAATTTTCTGCCCTGGAAATGATGGTTTAAGGACAGGTCGGTGATTTTGACCTGTTGTCAGTTTTCCGTCTTGTTGGAGTGACGAGATTCCTGGGCAATCTCTCATACAGAAGGACCGACGACTCTGTATGGGAGATTGATTCCTGGGTCGTCCGGTTTTCTCAGGTTTAATATTTGGTCCAAAGGCATTTCATTGTATTATATATTGCTCCGGTGTTATCAGTGTTTTTAGGAGTGACAATGTCCTCGATGTAGTCAAAATGCTTCGTGTCAATGATTTAGATATGATATTAAGTTTTCTCAAGCTTTTTTTTTATATTTTACTTTAAATGGTATCCCGCCGCTTAATTTTTTTCTATTTTATATTGTCTTTCCCTTTTTATTTATTTATTTTTTTTATTTCTCGAGTTACCCAGTGTAGGCCACAGGCACTCGAATTCCGGACCCCCCTTTCCTCAATTGGTCCCTCCCGCGATTATGGTATGGATCTTTGTCTGGAAGTACATCTTTGAGCCATTTATCCATATTTTACAACATTTAGTGTTACAACTCTCTCGTTCTACTAACTTTTGTTTCTAGGTCCAGCTGCTGTTTTACTAAAATAACCCTTGTAGTAGCCCTGCTACCTGGGACCGGGAACACCTCGACAAATAGGTTGACCTCCAGCCAGCGCTCTAACCTTCTGAGCCAAAGAAGTACTTCTGGCTCAGCCGATTTTATATACCATTTGCCCGAACAGATACCTTCAAACACAGTTTTATACCGCAAACCATCCGGGATTGGAATAAATTATATCCAGCAATACTACAAAGAACAACAGAATCAGTAGATGAATGCATCATATCAGATCCACACGTTTAGACTAAAGCCTCTTGACTCATGGGCGGTGCAAAAATGTCTTTCTTGATGTAGCACCTGACAAGATGAAGATGATTAAGGCTGGCTTTATATCTTCGCCACTTCCGGTCCCACAACACCCTCCCCCCTTTTCTTCTTAGGAGGGTGTTTCATCTCGTGGGTCCGCCACAGGAGGTCAAATCTCATCGAATTCTCATCCAAACTCTTCCCCTGCCTGTAGCGGTCACCCGCAGTACCATTGTAGTAGCTCTGCTACCTGGGACCGGGAACAAATAGGTTGACCTCCAGCCAGCGCTCTAACCTTCTGAGCCAAAGAAGTACTTCTGGCTCAGCCGATTAAGGCTGGCTTTATATCTTATATGAATAAATGGCTCAAATATGTACTTCTAGACAAAGATCCATACCATAATCGCGGGAGGGACCAATTGAGGAAAAAATGGGGGGGGGTCCGGAATTCGAGTGCCTGTGGTGTAGGCAAATTCTTGGGTGTGTTTGGAAACATTTTTTTTTTACAGTAATGAGGTAGGAGGGGCATTGAAGGGTACCAGACAAGGTCCAGTCCTCAAGTGCCTGTGGTCAAAATCTGAAATATTTCAAATTAAAAAAAAAATCTGCCATTAGAGTAACACCGGAAACTATGGTATTCGTTTCCGTATTTGTAATAGTATTATATGAAGGTAAGACAAATAACCAAAAAATAAACTACCAGAGGCAAAAATATTTCACGAGATTTGAATATTGAAGATTTTCACGATGCCGGGAGGTTCTGTAAACGGTCGACCTTTTAAAGAAAGTAGAGACAGTTTCCAGAAAACAGGTGTACCATGGTAAGATTGATATCTTCATCTTGATAATGACATAGAAAAATATCAGTATCCTTGTGTGATGGGATTTCGTACTATTATCGATTTTCCGATATAGCGATTAACAGTGTTAACCCTTCGTTCATATGACGATTGGAATTTTCAAAGAATGGCTAGTTAAATATTTCTTTGTACATAAGATTGTTTTAAAAGCGATTCTTGTATTTTATATACTCTCGATTGAGTCGATTATCTGGCAACTTTTGCTGTCAGTAAAATGGCGTCATATATTTTCGTATAAAGTAAAACAGGGCCAATATACGGGGTGGAAACGAATATAAAATCCTGAAAAGGCTGGTTTTAAAATTTCATGGTACTGGCCATCTGCAAATCATACTACATTTAAATAAAATAACAGAATGTTTGAAATTGATGTTTTTTTGGTGCTGCAAGATGACATGTATTTTATATAAGAAACAGGCACATTTCAGTCAGCTCTTTTGTTTACAAGTACGATCAGTGACCCCATGTCCATGACAGTCACATGAAGAGCCAGCATCTGAGAGGCAGACGACATAGTTCAATTTTATTTATAACCCTTCTAGATTTTTTTCCAGCTACTTTATAAATGAAGTAAATTTTTAGCATTAGAAAAAGTATGGTTCAGTAGGTAGGTTCACTATTTTACAGTTTACATCTTTAAAAGCAACCTTGAACATTTTTGACAGATGTCACGTTGGAGTCCCGTTTACGTTCCAGTTCATAGAACACAGGCACTTGTTTCTATACATGGGAAGGTCCACTAATGCATAAGTACTCACCTTAGTGGACCTTCCCATGGATAGAAACAAGTGCCTGTGTCATAGAAACCAGAAGACACGTCAAAAATAAAGCATGCGATGTGGAAATGAAAATACTAGAGGCTCAGCACTGAACTGAGCAGTGTCGCTCACCTTGCATTCTGCTCTGAAGAAACTTAATACAGAACATTCCATAGCCTATAGGGGTGGGGGATGACCCCCGGGGCCTGAGCTATAAGGCATTTAAGTTGCATAGTCACCCTGATCATAATTATATATGGCTTAGGGGTGGGGATCTCAACTATTAAAAAGTTCACCTCAGGTAGAGATGGGGTATGACCCCCCGGGACATGAGCAATAAGGCATTTAATTTGCCTAGTCACCCTGATCATAAATATATATAGTTTAGGAGTGGGGATCTCAACCATCAAAAAGTTCACCTCAGGTAGGGGGTGCGGTATGACCCCCGGGGCCTGAAATATAAGGCATTTAATTTGCCTAGTCACCCTGATCATAAATATATATGGTCTAGGGGTGGGGATCTTAACAATTAAAAAGTTCACTTCAGGTAAGGGGTGGGGTATGACCCCCCGGGGCATGAGCTATAAGGAATTTAATTTGCCTAGTCATCCTGATCAGAAATATATATGGTTTAGGGGAGGGGATCTCGACCATTAAAAAGTTCCCTTCAGGTAGTGGGTGAGGTATGACCCTGGGACCTGAGCTATCATGCATTTACCGTAATTTGCCTAGTCACCCTGATCATAAATATATATGGTTTAGGGTGGGTATCTCGGTCACATTGTTTTTTATACACATTCATTTTAACTGTATTATACTAAAGTAAATGTCAATATTTAAATTAGAGTTATCTCTCTTTCCACAGAAAAACAAATTATACTAAAGTAAATGTTAATATTTAAATTAAGAGTTATCTCTCATTCCACAGAAAAACAAATTTGTTAGAAAGCATACAATCATAAACATGAATTGCCTGTGGCAGCCATATTTGTTAATGGATCGGGACGAAATGAGCAATCTTTATAGAGGACCTTCCATAGATGCTTCCTAACAAGTTTCAATTCATTTGGATCAGTATATAACGTAGTTTCAGAGGAGAAGATTTTTAAAAATAGGCCAATCAGAAACAAGAATCACCTGTGGTGACCATGTTTGTTAATGGATTGGGACGAAATGAGCAATCATTATAGAGGACCTTTCATAGATGCTTCCTACCTAGTTTCAATTCATTTGGCTGAGGGGTTTCAGAGGAGAAGATTAAGATGTGAAAAGTTAATGGTCGACGGATGCCAAATGATGGCAAAAGCTCACATTGCCTTTGGCAAGGTGAGCTAAAAATGGATGATGCGAAAACATATACTGGGACGATACCTCAGAAACACAGGCACTTGTCTCTGTAAAAAAATGTACCAATATCTTTTTACACAGACAAGTGTCTTAATATATGATATTGGTACATGTTTTTAAAGAGACAAGTGCCTGTGGTAGAGGTACGTGAACACTGGACCACCCTTTCTGTACATTACCCACATTTTTTCAGAACGACATCAGCCGTCCAACTAATTACAGTATTTCAAAATTACGAAGCCAAGGGTTTAAAAGTTTGCTGTTCAACAATTTTGCTAATTTTCGGATATTTTTTAATTTGCATCCAGATAAGTCGTGGAACAAAAAAAAAGAAAAAACAAAGAAAAACTTGACCATAAGGGAACGAACATTTAACTAAAAAAATATTCTGATTCCCAGTGTTGCTGAAAATAATAATTTGATTCAGACTTTTTGTCATATAACCTAATGTTAAATTCTGGAAAAAATTTCGCACTCTGCGCGACAAAAAAATAAATATTCTAACTCTTGTGTTGTCCGAAAAAAAAATTCCGAACGAAAAAAAAATCATAACACCCCCCCCTGCAAGTTAAATGGTCGGTCCCTAAGAGCTATAGTTCGTATCCAAATACCAATATGACATTTGTTAAATATTTTGATGAAACATTAACAATTAACATCTCATTTGAGGTCATGACACCTTTCATTCATCTTTGACCTCCAATCAGATGCAAGACAGTTCAATATATTGACCCAATTGCAATCTGCCAACAGCTCTAGGCTTTTATGCTGTTTTAAATGGTAGGCTCATTGCTGAAAGACAGGTTTAAAATATGAAGCATGATGACATGTGACCATAATCTGGTTGAGATTATACTTCCTAAGAAATTTTCTGCTCTGTATCACAGAGAAACAAGATTAGATGTGACCCCAAACAATATATTTAGATGTTAGTGTATCAGCAAAAATTTCAAATAAATACATGTACAACAAACATCTAATTTTAATTAGGTTGGAGATATATGTATAAGCACAAGTTAGGTTTGTAAATAGAACAAATTGGATGTGTTGTTGTGTATGAATACATCTTACTCAAGGCACTTTGCATGTGTTTCACGTTATAAATATTGTCCATATCTAGTACTCTTTGCTGTATGTAGGAAGTTGCAACCATCATGAACAAAGGTTGCATAAATTGTAGTGCACATATGCTGGCCCTGTGTTTGGGCTTCAATAAATGTGATCAAACCCTAATTGTGCCAATTAGAAAGTCAAGATGGCCACCATCACAGTAATAATTTAATTTGCAGAAAAATAATAAAAATCAGATTTCTCACCCTTGTTAAAGGAGATGTTGTTGATTAAAAGTTAAATCTGATACTAACTGACTAAGACTTATCACATTTTTGAGGGGGGAAAAATTGGTCTAGCTAGAATATAGTAGCTATTATGTAGATGCAATGATCACTGAACTGGTCTGTATCAGGTATATTACAAATTATCATTTCAGTTAATTTTGTATTGTAACATTCTTCACTTATATGCACAAATTTACTTGACCTCCTACATTTTGAGGTGGTTTAGGTTTATGGTGTTTAATACCACTTGACCTACATTTTGAGGTGGTTTATGTTTATGGTGTTTAATACCACTTGACCTACATTTTGAGGTGGTTTAGGTTTATGGTGTTTAATACCACTTGACCTACATTTTGAGGTGGTTTAGGTTTATGGTGTTTAATACCACTTTCAACAATATTTCAGTTACTAGTATATCATCCTACATTTCGATGATACATTATTTACTTCATGGTCTCTCATGACAACCATTAAGTGCTTTAGATGTTTTTTTTTTTTTACTAAAAACAGGTAATTGCTATATTAAATCTATAAGAAGTAATGTGATTTCTTATCTTTGAGTTTGAAGTAATGACCTACAACCAACACTCAACAGATTCTTTGGTCGCTGCTACCACGCAGCAACCAAAAAAAGGGGGGAGCAAGTGCGTAGAGCTAATTTTAATTAGATTGCCGATTCTACCTTAGTCAGTTTACTTCTAACATTCTCTGACTCTTCTTTTGTACTGTTCTGTTCTGTAAAGTTGATGCTAATCTGTGGAAGCATTTAGCTGCAGGATATCTACCTATGTACCGGTATACATTTATATATCAAGAGTGGATGGCATCCCATTATTCAGTTTAACTCTGCCAGTTTTGTGCCTGTCCCAAGCCAGGATCCAGATTTCTGGAGATTCAGTCATTGTCATTTGTGTTTTAGAAGTTTGATGATTGACAGGTGTTGTGGTTGGTTATACACGTATATTTGTTATTGCTTAATGCCAAGTGAGCATTTTTTTTTAGCATATATCATGAGAGAAGCTAGTTTGATGAAATGATGATTATGTCGGCTTTGTACTAGACCAACAAACTTATTTAGATTTTTCTAGTGCTAGCTCACTGAAACAACAATATATAGGTAGGCATACGTATCGCTCCACTCCGAGATATTATCCAGATTCCAAGCCAACCAGTCCGAGTGGAGAAACAGCATATAACAATTTTATTGACTGGGCATGAAACCAAGATCTACCACACTCAAAACCCTTCAGCATGTACAAATGTACAACAAAATAACCAAAATACAAACACTGATATAACTTCAAGAAGCTTACCAAAATACATGACATATATGTACCATTAATTTCTTTGAATGTTCATAACAAATTGAAATTAATATATTAATCTCTAGAAAGTACCGTAGCCCCCCGCCCCCTCCTTTTTTTTATAAAGCCACTCCCTCTATAGGCCATTCCTAATATTAGATCAGATTTCATATGCACCGAGATAGCAGTATACTTAACTTCCCTAAGTGAGAACAATCCAGACAGGCCTTATGCAAGAAAACATTACAGTACTCAGTAGTGTGGGACCACTGTAGCAGTTAGGATTTTGACCCCTTTAGAATGGCATACATTTAATAGAATACACCTTGTTTTAAAGTAGTACATATAGTCTGTTAAATATTAGCAGACACTGACCCTGCATTTGTACTGCTGCTTTTTGTCTGCGTCTATATAAATGGTATTTTTTTAAGTTGGGTCATTGAATGATTGTTGTTTTATGCCGAAGGAACAATTTTTCAGTTATATCATGACAATAACAAGTTTCAATGAAATGATAATTATGTCTGTTTTGTACTAACTAGACCAACACACTTGGTTGGATTTTTATAGTGCTGGCTCACTGAAACAACAGTCTGCAGGTAGACATGTTTCTCGGAATCTCCACTCTGAAACAAATCCTGATTCTGAGCCAAGCAGTCTTTGCTCTTATTCCTTAATGTAGCTGCTTAGTGGAAAAGCAACAAAAACCAGTTTTATAGTCTTTGGTTGAACTGACTGGGACTGGAATTCACGATCTACAACAATCAAGGCGAACATGCCAACGATTACACCACAGATGCATTTTTCAAGTTGGGATTAATTAGTGAATGTTTTGGTTTGTTTATATATTTTTCTTAGTTTTATTAGTGGAGGAAACTGGAGTACCCAGAGAAAACGACCAACCTGTCGCAAGTTACTGAAA
>MJUT01025766.1:46113-61508 GCA_002080005.1 Gigantidas platifrons
AAGTCATTTTGGTCAATCATTCTGTCAGGATGTGCCTGTTCCTACTTTTTCTGAAAGAGAAAATAAAATATACCGTTTATTAACTGGACAACATGAATATTCAAAATGTTTCTACAATTTAAATCATAAAATTTTCGAGTTACACAATTTTTGATGATATCAAAATTATCAAGCACCTTTCCATGTGTCATCATCATGTGAAAATAGTTAACTCAAATATTTCATTAAGACACATGCCTTTACTTTTTAATAGTAGTTTGCTGGTCACTCTTAAAATTACAGTCAATTTTTTAAATGATTGTTTCTTGATGAGAAAGGCCATTTAGAAACTGAGGCTATTTTAATATACTTAGTAGTACTAAATACCACTGTCATTCCATGAGTCTTATTTTGTATTGTTTCAGTTTATGCCATAACCATTTATTGTAAATGTGTTCGTGCAAATAAAATATTGTCTATTGTGATAATAATCAGTTTTACAATATATAAATTATCAAGTATCATACTTAAGTACTTGCAGTCAACAAATTTCAAATTGTCATCTAATGTGCACTTTTGATAACATTTCATTTGCAAGCTGGTAAAATTGTCTGTTCATGATTTTATCATGCATAGTTAACGATCTGTTTTAAGTGCCATAATTGGATGTTTTGACAAAACATTATCAAATGTTAAAAGATCAAGATTTGAAAGATTTAAGTATGAACCTGATTTAGCAAGGTGTCATCATTATATAGACCAAAATTTTATAGACAATTATTGACATTTTTTACTGTTTACTGATATGGATATTTTGTGACAGTGAGTTGGGCTTAGTTGACTATCTATTACTTATTTTCTATGACAACTATCGAGTTCATATAAAATCAAAAGATTGTGTTTTTTTGGCACCATTATGCAAATTTAAATATTATTTGTTTACAATTCTACATATATTTTAATTATAACAATGGCTTTCCTAAAGTTTTACATCTGTGTTTGTAGTAAAAATACTTTTTTTGAAAAATCAAAACAACAATTGGCATAAAGGTACATGTACAATGTATAAGTGGGTGATTGCTGTTTAACATCAAACAAGCAATTTTTCAGCTATATCATGGTGAAAACAACTCATATTCGATGAAATGATGATTTCCACCTTGTACAAGACCAACAACATTTTTAGTGCAAGCTCACTGAACCACTTGAGTAGACATGTCACTCCACTCAGATATATTATCCTTATTTCCAGCGAATCAGTCTTTGCTCCTTAATGCTGCTTTTTGCTTGCTCAGTGGAGAAGAAGAAATACTAATTTTATTTCTTTGCTTTAACACCAACCCACATTCTATCACACTCGAGGCAAGCATGCTAACCATTACACCACAGATGTCATTTACAATGTACAATGGTAGAGGCAAGCATGCTAACCATTACACCACAGATGTCATTTACAATGTACAATGGTAGAGGCAAGCATGCTAACCATTACACCACAGATGTCATTTACAATGTACAAGAGTAAAATACTGGTATAATGTTCTTAGAAAGTTGTAAATAAACATTTTCGTGTACATGTACCAATATATTTATTGACCAAACCGACAAATGCATTTTTCTTTTATGTACATTTGTTTTCAAAGGAAACTGAACCACCCATTCTAGTCCGTATTTAAAAAAAAACTTACTAGGTTCTGGCTTGCCATCCACCCACTTTGTTGCCTTGATTAACGATTCTCCTCGTTTTTCAGCATCAGCTCTAAATTCAGGCTTTAAACAACGTCTTACAACATTAGCACACACATTGGAAAACTGGATGTAACTGAAATGAAATAAAATATTTTGTACAACTAATGCATTGAATTTATTTTCACTTTCATTATGATTCTTGGTAGTGGTGTACAAATGTTTCAATAATCATTCTGTCTAAATCAGATGATGATCTATTTTTAAAACCTTGTTCTTGATTCTGATTACTAGAGTTGAAAAAATAAATATGTTGAACTTTATTCTTTGTTTTTGTATTCATACTGACAATTATCATGCAGTTTTATTCCACACTTCAAGCACCGGGTCAGTACGTCCTATCACCACTAACGTTGTAAGTTCGAACCCCGCTCAGACGAGGTCTACTCGATACAACATTATGTGATAGTCTGTCAGTGACTTGTGTCAAGGTCGATGGTTTTCTCCAATTTCCTCCACCAATAAAACTGACTGCCACAATATAACTGAAATATTGTTGAAAGTGGCGTTAAGCACTATAAAACCAAACCAGCCTTATTTATATTTGACTAGTGTAGAATATAATGTAAGGGTGTTGGTCTAGCACAAAGATGGATTCATCATCATCTCATTGTTCTCAACATTGTATAGCTGAAAAAATTGTTAAGTTGGCATTTAACAACTAACACCCACTCTTTTGTCTTGGGGAGGGGGTTGGAGTGATGATTGTATTTTTTGCCCGACAACTTAAAACTATGTCTGCCATATTTTGTTTCAAATACTCAAAATATTCTAGTCAAGTGGTGCTAAAAAAAAAATTTGTTTATCTTACTCAACTATTTTAGTTTACGAGTAATTTACTTTAAATTGTGTGCATTTTGCCTATTTTTGGGACATTTCAGTGCTGTATTACATATTAGTGTCATGGCCGTCGGAACGTTGGGTGCGATCGCACCCCCCTTTCCACAAAAAAAAAAAAAGGTTCGAAACTCAATTATCCAATAAATACAATATGCCTTATTATCTAATAATTATTCACTGCAAATGTAGTCCGAGATTCCTCTGCCGTTCGACGACTATTTAGAACTTGCTGTTGTCGTTGAACGTCAGAGCGTTTGCCATAAGCAAAACAGCAGATTTTCTTCCGCATCTCAATTGTAACACATTTCCACGTTTTGTGGCTATCAGATTTTATTTTCTATCCAAAACCCTAATATATATCGCTTCACCAATCATTTTTCTATTCATTCATAACCATCTTACCCTCAGAGAGTGGTGTTACACTCGATTACAGCACGTTTTTTCCTTACACCCGATGATTTGGTAATTTCACTGCCATTTTTTTAACGTGATCTCGCGATATTAACTGAAAGATGACAGCAATGCATTGCATGATGGGAGATACTAAATGCAGTGTGCCAAATTAGCATACTTAAACAAACATACAAGATGATATAAAGCGTATTCTGCAGGACAAACAGTGCCATCTACAGCTCAAATCAGAGCAGAAGGAAATAATACAAAATATGTTGGATAGAAGATTCATTTGGCAGTGTTATCCGCGGGCTTCGGAAAGAGCATGTCTTACGTTTCCCCCTATTTTGGACAAGGTCAGATCATATATGCATATCATCTCCCATGATACAGTGCGGTAATAATAGTTCTCTCGAAGTCACGTGACAAATATTTCAAAATGTCAGTGTTCAAAATGACGAAATCATATGGTCTGGGGAAATTGTGCTGTAATGGAGTGTAACACCAATTTCTAAGGGTAAGATGGTTATGAATTAATAGAAAAATGATTGGTGAAGCGATTTATATAAGGGTTTTGGATAGAAAATAATATCCGATAGTCACAAAATGTGGAAATGTGCCTCTCTCGAGTGTGTGAGGAAAATCCGCTGTTTTGTTTATGGCAAGCGCTCTGACATTCAACGACAACAGCAAGTTCTAAATAGTCGTCGAACGGCAGAGGAATCTCGGACTATGCAAATGCGACTTTGTGCTTTTGACACAAGAATAGTACTTTCAGCCTCCTGCACTGTTTCTGTATAGTCCTTTTTGGAAACCGATTCTGGAACTACGAGTTTGATTCTAGGGCACCCCCTCCCCCTAAAATTGGAAAAAATAAGATTTTTTTGCTTAAAACTTGATTTTTCACACAAAATATACCCAAAACAAATTTCACGCCTCGCTTCACTATGCGAATTTTTTTCTACACCCCGGCCCTATAACTGGACATCATGGATATGCCCCTGGGAACACTAATCCACAATCTCCTACGCCTACAGGTAAAATGTACCAGACCCTCCCCCGCACCCCCCTTTCCAGAAACCTGCAGACGGCCCTGAGTGAGCTGGGTAAAACTTCGTTGTTACACTTCTTGGCACAACAGTAAAGGGATTCGAGTTATTTCGTGCGATAATTGATGATGGCTACTACTGTGGTACTGTAATCTGTATTTCTATTTCTATGCAAACAAGAAAAGGTCGTTTCCGTTTACCATTAAAATTTCTTTTGAAGGATGTGAATGACAAAACAAAGAAATATATGTATAATTTAGCAAACGTGGCCTTGTATTAAATATCTAAAAATCATACTTTAACCCGGCGTTGCGCCAAAATGAAGACATTTTGCCTGCAAGTTGTACTTGTCTGCTCGTGGAGGCAATCAATGACAGAGGTCACTCGACAACGGAAGTAGTATAAGTTGAAGTCCGTATTCGGTATTGACCTCTTTCCGGATTTACTATAATCGGAACTATAATTTTTTTTTATCTTATATTCACACATGATTATTTGAGTTTTGTCAAGAATCAAGTTCGTCCTGGTCGAATCAAGAACGTGTTTTTGATTAATAAAGTCAAGTGAATACAGGATTTCATTCTACATCTGGTGTATTAAAATATAAATGTACATTAATATTGTTCTTATTATATAAAACAGATAGATCTAATTAAAAAAGTATTTTAATGAACATACTGTGAATACATATTTTAATTTAAATTAAACAATTGTTTTGGAATCGTAGTCTGATGAACATTTATGATAGATCTCCACAATTGCGATGGTCAAATACAGTAATCAATAGACACCATACAGTTTCAATTTATTTGAAATAAAAGCAAATGTATAATGGACTCATTTAATTTCTACAGACTCTTGCTTCACTCCGTCATCTTTACCTGCTTTATATACCAAGTGACTGCAATGTTTAACTTTACTCATTGACACTTTTTTTCATGCCCCATATTTAAAATTTCTCAATTTATTATCTATAAACCAGTAAATATCATTTATACTTCATTTATTTTTATTATCCTACATTACTTTATTAGGGCGAATGGACTCTGAACCATTGTGATCATATAGAAGTTTAAACATCCCAAGCAGGTAGCAACATTTAGCTTGTGTTGGGCTTCTACTCTTATGACCAACAGTGCCAGAACAAGCATGTTGTTGTTACCATAAGATGGGTATATAGAATCATAAACATTCAATAAAGGAGAAAGCGATGAAATAATGAAGACAGTTTATTGAAAATAAATATTTTAAAAGAAGGGGGGTGGGGGGAGTAACACCATGCTACAACTAGTACAAGGGCCTGTGAGATAAATCTGAAAATAACCATATTAAATTTTTGAATTTTTGTGTCCTTTATTTATTTGATAATAATTTGATAATATACAGTTACTAGACTATATAATTCTGTATTAGTAAAAAATGAGTCTATTATGTTTACAAAAAAATGTATAATATTTGTAGTATAGTAAAGAAAACGTTTATTTTTCAGTGGTAACCCTAAACGATATCACAGTCAAGATGTTGTCAGAATGTTGGGACAATCCTCTGTCAGGACCAAGGATTTATCTGGTCCTGTGGAGGACATTGAGACAGAAGGACAGAGACAGTTGAAGACATTATTGGACAAACAACTTAATACTCAAGCCACGGTTCAACAGTAAGATTATTCTTAATAAAACCTCAAGCCACGGTTCAACAGTAAGATTATTCTTAATAAAACCTCAAGCCACGGTTCAACAGTAAGATTATTCTTAATAAAACCTCAAGCCACGGTTCAACAGTAAGATTATTCTTAATACTCAAGCCACGGTTCAACAGTAAGATTATTCTTAATAAAACCTCAAGCCACGGTTCAACAGTAAGATTATTCTTAATAAAACCTCAAGCCACGGTTCAACAGTAAGATTATTCTTAATAAAACCTCAAGCCACGGTTCAACAGTAAGATTATTCTTAATAAAAACACAAAAACGTAGATATCAAATTTAGTGCACACGACACGTTTCTGGAATAAACTTCAGCAGGTACGATCAAAATCGAAAGATTGAAAAGCCAAATAAATTAATTATTCATTCAAATAGCTGGGTGCATGTAATCGTTGTAAATTGTAACAGAATGTTGGGTTATTTAATATCGGTGTACAAGCTCAAGTACAAGACCACTTCCATTCGTGATTGCCCCCTTCGGTTTTTCTCTTGCGTTTACTTTCATCAACACTTCAATTATCATGGTGGTTAGCTGTATTGATGGGGGAAACTGGAATACTCTTCAAAAATCACCGGCCAATCAAAAATCACCCACAAAATTTATCAAAAGAAATGGTTAATTGAGTAACAACTCGTCGTGAGAGGGAGTCGAACTCACAATTGCAACTTTTGTGATGGTGGGTACTAATTTACATTGGTAGACGCAAGTCCATAGATCACGACCTCGGATGATCGGTAGAAATTATACAACCGAATGTTTTATAAGCACATGGCTACTTTTTTTTTAGCATTTTTTTCTTGGAATACAGAAAATTGTTTCCCAAATTTCTGGAAATCTACTGATTTATGTTATCTTAAACATCAACATAGCACTTATTATTTAAATTTTATGTTGGTATTTCGACCACACGGTACTATAGATAAACGTATATACAAATGTATAGTACTGCACGGTCAACATCTCTTTCAATTTAACTGGTAGCATCTTAGCAACGAAATTTCTTTCTTAAAAAAACTCGAGAATTGTGTTTTCAACATACAGTCGGCATTCCTATGGGTACTAACTGTGCTCTCCTTCTCGCCGACTTGTTCCTTTATTACTATGAGGCAAAGTTCATTCAGAGGCTTCTGAAGAAAAACGGAAAGAAGCTAAACAGATCCGTTAATTTCACGTTCCACTATATAGATGATGTCCTTGACTAAATCATTGTAAGTTTGGAGATTTTGTTGATTGCATCTATCCAACTGAGCTTGAAATAAATTAAACCACAGATACAGCTAGGTCTGTTTCATACCTTGACCTACATCCCGAAATTGACAATGAGGGCTGGTTAATAGCTAAACTTGAGGACAAAAGAGATGATTTCAATTACCCCATTGTGAACTTTCCATGCCAGTAGTGCTAAGGGAACGACCATTTAACTTGAAAAAAGGGGGGGGGGTATGTTTTTTTCCTAAAAAAAATATTCTGATTCCCAATGTTGCTGAAAAAAATATTCTGATTTTGGTGGAGAAAAAAAAAATAATCTGATTCAGAGTCTTTGTCATATAACCTAATGTTAAATTCTGGAAAAAAAATTTGCGCTTTGCGCGACAAAAAAAATAAATAATCTTACTCTTGTGTTGTCCGAAAAAAAATTTTGAACGAAAAAAAAAAACATAACCCCCCCCTCCCCCTTTGCAAGTTAAATGGTCGGTCCCTAACTTTCCAGCAGCACCTGCATATGGAGTATATATCTCTCAGTTATCAGTATTTCCTTGATAGAGGGTTGCTGCTAACAAGGAAGCCAACGGGTCATAGGGGTTAAGTTGAAGTCATCACTTCGAAAGTTTTACCATAACTTAATTAACCGAACTTACGAAATATCAGTGTCACAAATGACCACGTTTATGTTCCATTGTCGTAATCACAATCCTTTCCTCATTCATGACTTATCACCGGGTTTGTAACACAATGAGTAACACGATGGGTGCCACATATGAAACAGGACCTGATTTCATTCTCGGGGTTTAGTGGGGCTGGTATCACTCTTTCTTAGGTTTCTGTGTAATGTTAATACATTGTTGTGTACATCGTTGTTTGTCTTTTTTTCTTTTTCTTTTGGCCATTGTATTGTCTCTCTCCTTCCTCGATATACTGCTTCTGCATGATTACCCGTGTGATATCTTCAAACTTTTCTTGATGTTGATTCCGATCATACATGTATTGTTTGAGCAGTTTAATGCTATTATTTTTTTCGCAGACAACTATCACAAAGTCGACAGTTTTCCCGTAGCACCCCGTATAAACCACATACAGACAACGTCAGTGGTATAATAGATTTGTCAGAATATAGAGCTTTGGAGCAACAAGACGGCAGAATGAATGAACTTAGATTTTGTGGACTTACAGACGAAGAAATTAGACTGAAATTACAAGTGGATGATGGATATGTGGTATGTTAAATGTGGAGAGATCATCTGTGATTATGGTCCTAGTATAAAATAAGTTTTCTGTGTGTTGTGTTGTGTCAGCTCATTGTTGGTCTTTTTCTTTTGGTGACTGTATTGTCTGTCATTCTTTGGATTACCTTTTGGTGTCTTCAAACTTTTGATAGATTCACATTGTTGTTACAGTTAAATCTTGTTGCCATTGGTTACTGTGATCAGTGGATACTAAATTCTAAAAGCAATATTCTGCAAACCCAATATATTATTTGACAGGAGTTGCAAGTTAAAGTTTTGTTCTGCTGGCCAATCATTGTGGTCAATAATAATGCAATTTTTATATTTTATATTTATGTACAATGGATTCCTATAAATGTAAGTAACACTACAATAAGGAAATAAAGTGTACCTATATTTTATTTTGCATCATAACATGTCTATAAATATTTTGCAATGAATCAAGCTTACTTTTCATTCTTCTTTCAATTATAATATTGATAACACTCATCTAATATATACATGTTAGACGGCTGGGTTCACACCCGGCTTTGTAAATTACAGAAATGGTGCACTAGCTCGACTCGCAGCCGCAAGTGATAAAGTTTACCCGTTGCTTGCCCATGGTCGGTGGTTCCCTCCGGTTACTCCGGCATCTTCCACCACTAAAACTAGTCGCCATGATATAGCTGAAATATTGCTGAAAGTGGCGTTAAACACCAAAATTCAATCAATCATATGCATGTTAGAAAACCTGGTGCAGGTGGAAGCCGGTTTTGGGCTTGCTGCAATCAGATCATACTAGCCCTGAAGCAGCCCTTTATGCTTGATATGATTCAAAATTAAATATGTTCAGTTATGGCTTGCACTATATGGTTGCTGATTTCATTCCCATTTTGCATGTATTGTAACACTGCAATGCATGCATCAATTATTAAACATTTTATTTGTAGGAGAGCAAGAAACAAAGGCTTGAACATGAACCTATATGTTTACAAGATAAACTAGTGGTAATAAACAGAAAGATAGAACAACATAAGAAGTCTCTGACAATACCAGACACGTTTACAGGTCAAACGAGTGTCGGCAGACATGCCATGGATTTAGAAAAATCTTTAGTCAAAGACAATATAAACTCCAAGCGTTTAAGTACAATGCTAATCACAAATAAACTATCCTCAGATTTTCCACATCCTGACCACCCTATGAATCATATTCCAGAAATTTTGGAGGATATTGCTGGGAAAGACAAATTTGAAAAGCAAAGAAGAAGAAAAAGGAGGAAGCATGAAATAGCACATGATAATCTTGATACTTTTGATCTCGGCAGTGGTTCTGGCGGTTCTGGAAATATTATTGGGTGTAAAACACAGGAGGAAACAATCCATCAGGACAGTACACACTTTCCACATGCAATTTTAAACAGCAATGAAATAGAACCCGAATTAAAAACCCCCTGTAACGTTAGCAACTCAAATTGTTCTTCTATGTATGATGGTAGGATAAGGGACAACCTAGACAATAAGTGTAAAGAGGATAAATGTGACAGTCAGTTTGAAAATAATAAAACCACAAATTGTAAGATGAGGGATGGATTAGTGCCTCAAATACCAGAATGTGATATTATAGCCAATAGACTGTCTCTAGAAGAAATACGAAAATTACCAAAGTTTGAAAAATATGAAGAAGGAATCCCCAACAATGTAAGTAGCCCAACGCATTTAATATCATGTGAAATCATTTGATATTTAGTTCATTTAATTGTAAATAGACTCACAATTACTTTTAGAAGAATGCTTAAGTAATCTCCAATGTTTAGTTCAACTATAACCTGTTAACCATGATCATTCACTAGCTAATGAATAGCTAACATTACAAGCATCCAGATAATCTGTTTACTATAGTCATTCGCTAGTCAATGGATTGTTAGCAAGCTGTAATAGAAACATTGACTAGCCAATGCCTTTTTAGCTAGCAGCCAGGTAATATTCATTATTAGCCACACTATTCTGCTGTCCATAGTTATGTTATCATGTGTGTTAATGTATATGGTCATTGTGAGCTACAGCGAACCTTAACAATTGTCTATTAATATCTGTTTAGCTGCTGACTATCAAATTATCATTCAAGAGTGGAGTCTTTAGTTCCCATTAGCCACTTACCGTCACTTTACCTGTCCCACATGAGGAACTAGGTTTCCCTCGGGTTTTGTGTTTTAAGTGGGGTTTCCCAAAGTGATGTCTGCTGTTGTAGTTGGTGGTATTATCGACCATTTAGGGCATTACTGTTTAAGGACCGTGTTGTTTAGGGCATTACTGTTTAAGGACCGTGTTGTTTGTTTTGTTTTTATTTTATTATATATAAAACGTTATGCTTTTAGGTTTTATATTTAAAGAATCTACCACATAAAGTGACAGAAAATGAACTTGGTTCGTTGTTCCTCAGGTATCAGATTTCAGAAACGTCACCGATCACATTTAGAATAATGAGTGGGAAGATGAGAGGTCAAGCTTTTATAACATTTAATGGTAAGCATCATGACAAATAACTGACTATGTCAAGTGTGTGTGTGTGTATTGCCATCCCTTCCCCAAGGGGCATGACTGGTCGTGTATTTAAGGTCTTTGACACATGATCACTTTTCTAGTATCACCGAAGTGGGGTCACTCCCCGATACCCGCCTCAAATATTAAGATGATCAGACAAAAGATTTCTTCAGTCAGTTATTTCTGTCAAGGTTTTACTCCACATTAAGTCTGGTAAACATGATATACCTATAAACTCGCTGAAAAATACTAGATAAAAAAAATAAACCATCCCATCCTTTCCCCTAAAACATATTTATTGTATTAAATAAGTTTTGACATAAAATACAGACATATGTTTTGCTGCTTCTTCATTAAGCACACACCATTAAGAAAAAGAGAAGATCTGATTGTCTCAGAATGAGGATAATGTGTCCACGTGGAGTGACATGTCTTTCCTTGGACTGTTGTGCATAATCCAACTTATCTCACTATATATATATATATATATATATACTGTCATATGGGATTCTTAACTGGAGTATGCATATTTCACTGATACTACTGTTAGCAAATTGTGTGTTTTACTTTGTTGCAAATATACAAATGAAATGAATAGTTTTACAAGACAATTATAATACACAATGTGTTATATACATTGATTTAATATTTTGGTTTCATTTTTTTAGATAAAGAAACGGCAGAGATGGCCTTACAGCTTATAAATGGATACAAATTACATGATAAACCTATTATTATACAATATGGAAAGAAATAGTGCAGAAAAATACATTTTCAGTTTATAAATCCTGGCATGTTTATTTGTTACAAAACATGCTATTGTTAATATTATAGCTATTGTTGTTGTTTTTTTTCAATAAACGAATACCTCATGTTCATTATTTTATGATTGTACAATAATACCCCCAGCAAAGCTATTCATAAAACTGGCCTCCCAAATCAGTTACCGACCACTTTTTACGCCTGATGATTTTATTCATTACTGGTTTTATTAACCATGACCCTTTAAACGGTCAAGGTAAATGAGTGTTCGGCTTCTGGTCTGTTTATGATTAACCACATTGGTTGTGTAATGATTAGCCTGTTCTCTTCGAGTGGTTGTGTAATGATTAGCCTGTTCTCTTCGAGTGGTTGTGAAATGATTAGCCTGTTCTCTTCGAGTGGTTGTGTAATGATTAGCCTGTTCTCTTCGAGTGGTTGTGTAATGATTAGCCTGTTCTCTTACAGTGGTTGTGTAATGATTAGCCTGTTCTCTTCGAGTGGTTGTGTAATGATTAGCCTGTTCTCTTCGAGTGGTTGTGTAATGATTAGCCTGTTCTCTTCGAGTGGTTGTGTAATGATTAGCCTGTTCTCTTCGAGTGCGGTAGATCGTGGTTTTCAGCCAAATTAAAGACTATATAATTGGTATTTGTTGCTTCTCAGCACACAGCATTGCTGAGAGAGAACAAAGAATTGTTGTCTTGGAATCGGGATAATGTGTCAGAGTGGTGTGACATGTCTACCCCAGGATAATGTGTCAGAGTGGTGTGACATGTTTACCCCAGGATAATGTGTCAGAGTGGTGTGACATGTTTACCCCAGGATAATGTGTCAGAGTGGTGTGACATGTTTACTAGTGGACTTTTGCCTCAATGAGCTAGCACTATAAAAATCCAACTAAGCATTGTGGTATAGTTCAAAGCGAACTTCATTATCTTCTCATCGATTACAACTTGTTCTCGCCATGATATACATGTAGCTGAAATATTGATAATTTTGCATTAGACAACAATAACTCACTCACTCATTTTATAATAACCGCTGTATGTACATCGTTCTAATCGTTTCCAAGAGTGTCTTTTTTCACGCTTGGGCATATACTGTTCCCGTTTCTTACCGTACATCTACATGAGTCATGTACCCATATACCATCAAAGTGATATTTTGGTCAGTGGCCGTATATTTCAAATACATCTTGTATGTATCCAGTCAATGCAGTTTGACAGCTCAATTAGAATCAATGCAGGGTAAATACTTTAAAGATTTTCAGTGTTGCTCTAGATTTGTATATAGACATTACTGCAGATGATGTGCAAAATTATAAATAAAAAGAAATACAAAATGTACAATCAATTATACTTTATTAGAGATATATATTGTGTTTCCTGTGATAAAAATATAAAAATATGCTACTTTCTCGTATTTGGACACCTAGTCAGCAGGCCAACAATGTCATTACAATGTTTTTTAAAAAGCTTGGAACCACGACACGATGATGTATCAACGCTGAAATGTTGTTTGTGCCTTCTGGTCTTGAGACTTGTTTGTCAAAAGTTCCATGCATTATTATAAAAAAAAAACAATAACTAGCTTGATTGATTGATTAATTGATGTCTAACGCCAACCTTAGCAATATTTCAGCTATCTATATTGTCACATAATAACTAATTTGATTTTGGATATCGATAAAAATGATAGCACAAATGTATATGTTCGAAAATCACACTGCTAATAAAAAAAAAGATTTCATTTTGTAAAACCATAAACTACTCTGGACATCCAACTTAAAAAAATAACAATAAAACAACAAATAACAATGTATCACAGTTTAAAAGCTCACTCGGTTAACATGTAATAAAAGTGAAAAAAAAACACCTAAACCTACACCATGACGACCGTTGTATAGTCATCAACAACAAAAAGAAATATCACCATGACGACCATTATCTAGCCATCAACAACGAAAAGAAATGTCACCATGATGACCATTGTCTAACCATCAACAACAAAAAGAAATATCACCATGACGACCATTGTCTAACCATCAACAACAAAAGGGAATATCACCATGCCGACCATTGTCTAGCCATCAACAACAACAGGAAATATCACCATGACGACATCTGTCTAGCCATTATCAACAATGTGGAATATCACCATGACGACCAGTGTACATGTCTAACCTTTAACAATAAAGGGGAATATAATCATGATGACTCATGTCTAATGTACATGTATTAACAATAATGTCTAGCCATCAACAGCAAGAGGGAATAATGTAACAATTAAAGCCAAATTCTGCTACATTTATAGAATTAATAATATATATATATCCCCATGGGAATGTTGTTGTAGTCCATAGTTGCTATTTAATGCATTATATTATGGGCTTATCAGATCTGTTAGGACATAATGCTACACAAACCTGTTTGAATGACCACTCATGATCACTAATTGACACAATATCATATTAGGAGTAAATAGATAAATACCTTATAACTTCTGGCAATATTTCCCATTATACCTGCTTAATGTGTTTATAATAGAGAACGTGGTACCATTGTATCAGTTATAAATATTTTATCTGTGTGGTATATTGTATTTGATTGTTTTTCAATTTATTATCAATAATTAAAAAGCATTTTTTTTTCAAATGCTGCTAATTCAAAACATGCTACAATGTACTTGTAGACTACAACACTATGTCAATTTTCATT
This sequence comes from Gigantidas platifrons, assembly GCA_002080005.1. Taxonomy (NCBI): domain Eukaryota; kingdom Metazoa; phylum Mollusca; class Bivalvia; order Mytilida; family Modiolidae; genus Gigantidas; species Gigantidas platifrons. The sequence continues at coordinate 60,272 of MJUT01025766.1, forward strand.
CTATAATCATATCACACTTATCAATCAGCCGTCAACCATTATATACATATTATCTCTTTAATAGGCAGAACTGTATAATTTATAACATTTCATCTAATATTAAAGTGCTTTGCTTCAGCTGCATCCTACATCTTCCAGGTAGACAAAAAATCCATGGAGGTGTCATGTTCTGACCGAGACGTGTTTCCATTTCCGGAGTGAACCTCCGCCATTTTCTTGTGCAGAGATGATAGATTTCGTCGTATTTCCTCTTCCTAAAACAACAAGTTGTAATCTTTCAAATAGGCGAGATAAAAAACAACAACTCGCATTTGCATAGAACCCAAATAATGCTGAAGAGGTAACTGTTTATATATGTTTTACAAATTCTAGACCAATCAGGTGAACAAGTCTCTCCTAAATATTCAACTAGAGGTAACCAACATTTAGATTTATATATAAAATAAATAATTTCGGAGTGGTACAAATCTCCACCAAAGATCAAATGATTTCTTCGATAAAACTTTAATGTTCTGCAATATATTGCATCTAGTTTATAGCATAGTTTGCCTTTTCTCTTAGACCGGTGTTAGTTTCCTGAATAGACAAGTGACATGTATATGACAGGATATTCTGGCACTTTTTGATCTGACATGATGTTAAACAAGAGTAACAAGACAGGTGCCACTAGTGGCGCAGGAAATAAACCATTCCGGAGCAAATTGGCTTGTATTATTCATTTTTTATTTTTTTTTATGTATTCCCGTTTGAGTTCCATATTGAGATATCGTTACAAATTCCGTATAAAACTATGTTCAGTTTGCCTGTCCTCCAGTTTGTTTTGTAGAGGTTATTATTTACGTATACTGGTGACCAACATGAAATACATATCAGATGATACTAAGGTCTTTTAACAGTAGCACCACAGATACCATTAGAGGAGTGGGAACTGCTTGCCATTCTAGAATTCATTACCTGTATTTTGTTGGGTTCTTGGTTATCAAGTTTGTGTATAGTGTTTTGTTGGGTTCTTGGTTATCAAGTTTGTGTATAGTGTTTTGTTGGGTTCTTGGTTATCAAGTTTGTGTATAGTGTTTTGTTGGGTTCTTGGTTATCAAGTTTGTGTATAGTGTTTTGTTACTCATTGTTTTGTCGTCTTTATCTTTTGATCATTGTAGTATCTCTTCATTGGTTAACAGTTTTGTCTTCTTTATCTTTTGATCATTGTAGTATCTCTTCATTGGTTAACAGTTTTGTC